>JAMFLL010001502.1:0-15476 GCA_027475725.1 Pythium rhizo-oryzae | reverse complement strand
CGTGGCGTTGGACGCATACTGCTTCAGGCACTTCTTGCACTCGTAGCGCACGAGCCCCTTGCCGTCGAGCGGCTCCAGGCGGTTGAAGTAGTCGTAGACGTTGCTCGGCTTGCGACCCATGGCGGAGAGGGCGGCGGCGCGGTCACGGCGGCGGTGTAATATTTCCAGGCACGCAGGCGCGTTTTCTTTTCGCTTCGGTCGATGTTTTTTATCGCCGCCGGTTTGTTTTCCGAGTGAGCGAGGAAAGAAAGCTGGGGGGCGGAAGCTTTCCACGGCGGCTCTTGTGAGTGGTGCTCGACTCCAAGAAACGGAAGAAGGGAAGCGAGCAGAGGGAGGCGTTTTTACTCCAAGCGTAAAAAACGACGTGTAAAAATTACTGGCAGAGGATGGGTAACTTACAGTTAGGTTTCATCAACCGTTTCAAACGATGTGGTAAGTTACGTGGTGTAAACTACACAAAATGGCGCGAAAACCACGATTTGAAAAATACAGTACCCTCCTCTTCAACCTGAATCAGCCTTTTCACTCGAGGGATCGCGATCCTATTAGGAGCGCACGACACTCACGGTCTCTCTCAACAGAGCGGCCAATGGTTCGAATGCGTCCGCGTGCGTCGTCAAAACGTCCACGGCGTCGGGCAGCTCGTGTCGAAAGTCTCCGATATTGACGATGCTGAGCTCGTTTACGACGATCGTGTTCATGTCGATCCGCGTGAGCCCAGACCCAGCAAGATCAGGCCCGAGAAGTACAAGCGTGCCGAGTGCCTCAAGCTGGCGCGTCGCGAAGTCGAGCGACTCGTCATCGCCGCAGAGGTCAATGCACCCGTCGAGCAGCAGTGTGCCCGCTGCATCAGTGCCGGGATGAACGGTGACATTTGCGACCTGCTTCCACGAATCCCCCACGAGATTCGACACGTCCCCAAGCAGTACAACGTGCAGCTCCAAGTCGTGCTCCCCCGCCATGCATGCCTGCTGGAGGCGCTCCACGATGAGATGAGCGAGAGGTGTCGCAGCAGCCGACGTCACGATCCCGAGCGTATTCAACTGGCGCAAGGTTACGATCTTCGCGAGGTGGAGAGCCGCCGCCATGCTGTTCGCGAGCAGCGCTACGTCGTCGCGTAGTAGCTTAGGAATGCGGTGCACATCATTGTGCGGCACGTACAGCCAGTGGCGACCGGTGGTCCGGTCCCACGTGAGACGCCCCTGCTCGCGGCTCGCACCGCCCTGGATCCACACGACGCAGCCGCCACAACTTGCCTCGTCGGACGCGTCTTCGTCCTCGTCGATCTGCCCAACTGCACACCTCACGGCCTCACCAGCGCTCGGGTTATCGATTCCATCGAGGGTCGAGACCGCGAGCGCGGCGCGAACGCGCATCCGGCGCGTGCACGTCGGAGGCGCCATGGCTGGTTGGCTGTCCATTCGCGTAAAGTTAACCTTCAGGAAGGTTACGCTTGGAACCAAGCGTAACCCTCCTGAAGGTTAACTTTTGAAAACGACCATCACTCCGGTTTCCTCCACGGGCGGGAGCGAAAGAAGAAGAATAACGCCACGGATGCCGCCAAAGCGTCGCTTCGCTCCTCGCGTCCGCCCCTTCCATCGGTCCACTCGGCCCATGGGCGCGACGCCACCGACGCCAGGTGCCGACCCCCACGCGCTGCCACGCCGACCACTGCGAAGACGACGATGAAGAAGCTGCTGGGAGGCATCTTCCAGAGGGCGGCGTCCAAGGAGGCCGCCTCGCCACCGCCGGGCTCGCTGTCGCCGCAGACGACCGCCGCGCCGACCCCCCCAGCTCAGGGCGCGCGTCGGGCGGGCGGCGCGTCCACCCACGAGCGCGCGCTCAAGCATGGCCCCAGGAGCAGCTGGGACACGTTCTTCCAGTCCCCGACGATGGCGCGGACGAAGACAGATCCGCCTCCACCGGCGGCGACATCCGTTCACGTGCCGGCAAAGGTAAGGAAGGACTGGCACAGACTATGGCGCTCGCTGTCCCCCCCTTTCATCATAGGTATTGACGCGGCCGAGCTGTTTCGATCGATAGGTTTTCAACCAGAACCTGGAGATCCTCATGCGCGAGATTGCTGCGAAGATCAAAGATGTGTGAGTGGCGCTTCTGTCGCTATTGGGGAGGAAGGAGATGCTCATCTTTGCGTACGTGACCGAGTGCAGAATCACGAAGATGATCGAGGATGCTGAGTTCCAGTCCGAATTTGCGCAACTCTGTGGGTTCATCAATCTCGCTGCGGACAAGCTGCTCGAGAAAGGTGCGTGCGCTTGTGCGGCGCCCTGTTTGCGATGGTGAGCAGCTGTAACCACCTGGTGTTGGCGTTAGGTGATCCATCTCTTGTGCTTTTAAAGGATTACTTCTCGTCTCCACCCGGTGCGTCATTGTGCGAGCAAACCGCGCTTCCATCACTTGTGCTCGATTTCGTGAACAAGGTCCGGATCTATGTGCTCAAGAATGAACTTCGACAGCTCGAGGCTATTGTCCCTGATGCCACAAGCTCGAGAAAGTCTACCAGCGCATGCGTCGCATCGACTACAGCGGAGGAGCTCGAGCGACCGATTCATTTTCTGATGAGTTGTGTACAAGCGATCGCATCCAACTTCTCCCTGATGGAGCAGTTTCGCTGTGAGATTCCCAACGTGATTCATCTCATCACTGAAGATTACCCTCCAAGTGCGTACTACATCCGTGATATGTCCAGCCAAATTTTAGTGTCGATCTCAGACAAGAACTTCAACGCCGGTCTGGTCTGGTATCTAAATGACTGCAACACTGTGGGACGAACAGTCAAGATGATTGCCCGATATTCGGTAGCACCGCGAGTGACAGCACAAACTGCGACAGCTGCATTGAGAGCCTTGATTGAGATGACGAAGTCAGGCATTTCGGACTCGCCAGCAAATGTGAAGGAACCTATCGCTGCAGCTGTGAGTGACGCGTTGGGGCTCACTCGTGGCTCTGAAGCCCAGCCGATCGAAACAAGAGGATCGTCAACGACCGAAGCGTTGGGGATGGAGATTTCGGCAGAGCCCGGAGAAGATGAGGAAGTGAACACTTACTATTTGGTTGGAGATTACGATCCAGCGCCCGGCTTCAAGTGTCTGGTGTATACACTCCAGAAGACCTGCCGATTTTCTCTCGTACTGCTTGGTGAGTTCCAGTCTTCAGGCGGTTACGGATTACTTTCGGACTTGGTCAAACGCGCGTCGGAAATGGAGGTATCGACTCTCATCTACGTATACACACTCCTGCTGCCTTTGGGAACTGGATTCTCAGGCGTGTGTGGGGAAGACGAGAATATGGCTACCGTGAGTACCTGCGGAGCAAGAAATATTGGAGCGTTTTTGTCGATTCGAGATCTAGTTCTCGAGTGTATGAGCGGTCTCAAGTCGAGCAGTGAAGATGATCCGAAGGATCATCTCGAACAACTGCTTTTGCAGTTACTGACGACGATTCTTCAGGTGTACACGAGCGCGTATGAGAATTTCGTTTGCCTTGAGCTGAAGACTCAAGCACTAGCCATGATATTGTCAAGGCTCCCATCGATCGCCTTCTTCGATGCTCAGGTTATTATTTTGCGGATCGTTGAGTACGTGTGTGCAGCTGCAAAGTGTGATTCGCCACTGCCGGTCGAGATTCTCGCGGTGCTCTGCAGCCAGTTTATAGAATTCTCTGCTGTTGAGGTTCTCAAAATGATCGAGGCAGTCGGCACCAAACCCAGCTCCCCCTCCATTGAAGGCACTGTGCACTTTGAACAAAAAGCCTGCACCGACTCACGGGCGAGTCTAGCGTGTGAGTGTATCATCAAGATTTTGCAAAGTACAAGCATACAGGCATATCGAGATGAGCTGAATACATTCGGGTTGCTCGAGCGAGGAGTGTATGCCCTATTCGTCAAGGTTGCAAGCTCATTGTCGGCAAGTGTCAATCAACCTGCTATCCAACTCCAATATCTTGCGGCGTTCAAGTCGCGGCTTTCCATGTGGAGCACATTGGTGTGTTTGATGCTGAAAGAGAATCCGCCCCTGATGGCCGAATTCCGCGAGATGCATATTCATCACTCGCTATATGTCATCGCCGACGTCATGGTCACTGATGACTCACCAGCAGTGAAGAAGGATGCGAAACCTCCAGTTTTCTCCGTGTTCGTCGTGCTTGCCATTCTTTCTGGATCAAGCGTTGAACGAGATACCATCACCGAAGCGCAAACCTCAGTGACACAGCCAGAGTTAATGCCAGTTATTCAATCTGGAATCGAATCGGACTTGGCGAAGCTCTTGGAGCTACTGCAGCGAGTGAGAAACTGCCGGAAGAAGCAGCAGTTCGTCATGGACGTCATCAAGCTGATGCTTCAAGGTCGCCTCTTCTGGGACGCTTGGCTGGCATGTCAGGGGCACGAAATCGTGCTGTCGCTCCTTTCATCGTTTCAGAACCTGAACATCGTCGGTGCTTCAGAGGAAGACTTTCTTCTGTTGGATGGAATATTGGAGATGATTGTGATCACTCTCGACGCTTCGTGCAAATGGAACCGGCAAAGTATTGAGCACTTCGCTGGCGACATTGGATATTCGACACTCGCAAGTTGCCTCATCACCTCCGGTGTCATGGAGACTGAACGATGGAGCTCTGCTATTAGCCGTGTGTTCGAGATAGTGACTGGTCTGGAGGCACCTCGAAACAAAGTTCGGAATCCCAATGCAGTTGAAGCTCTCTTCGTTCTCCTTCCGAGATTGTTGCCCGAGCACGGAGAGGCGTGCCTAACCAGACTACTCGCCAAAATAACATCGAACGATGACATCTCGTTCTCGAAGAAGAAGCAGATATCAAGCCTTGTCCAGGCAGGGTTTTTCCGATGGATTGCCCAACCTCCCATCATAGCTATTCTTTGCGATGGGACATGCCCTTCGCAAAAGCCGCTCCTGCAACTTTTGACTGAAATGTCTAGGGAAGAACTGGGGACATCGCATCTGAGGGAGTACGTGCGAGTGATTGCCAGGAGCATGCCCCTTCTCCTCACCAACCATCACCACCCATCCAAGAGCCCCGACGGCAGCTTGAGTGGAAATGTTGTTGAAGAGGTTGGACTGCGGCTGCTACGAACTGCCCTTAAGGGCTCGCCAGTTCCTCAAGTGCCTGTCGGCACGAACGTGCGAACGCGGATGACTTCTGGCTATGTTCATGTTGTCGCGAGCCAGTCTGATCTTGTGTGGCCATCTTCAAGTGGGTACAGCTTCTCCTGCTGGCTGCGGTTTCCACCTATCGAGGGCATACGAAGATCGCCGTCCCCTGCAGGAGAAGCTGCGCCAGTGAGTTCGGGGACTGTGTGTGTCGCATTGTGTGAAGGCCCACTGGTGGTGAAGCTAGATGGGGACGAGGCTGAAGGCCCGGAGAGTTATTGTGTATTAGTCGGCGCGGAGCTTTCGTTGTTCGAGTCTGCTTCCGCCGCCAAAGGTAGCTCCAATCCGAGAGAGATCCTGACAGTCACTTCAGTTGCTCCACATGGCCTGAATGAGTTTGTCATCTGGTGCCACGACAAACGCTATATAGCTCGAAATCCCACACCGTCTACAGGAGACACAGACATGTGGGTACGTGCTCTTCAGCAGTCCGAGTGTATCAGCAGTCGAGCGACTCCGTTGGTGAAGGCGACCGCGGATGGCGGGAACGGAAGTGGTATTTTGTTCGTGCCAAGCACTGAATCACCTCCATCTGAGCCCAGCGACAACTCACGGCTCGAAGGATATGTGTGTTTGCTCTCTGTGTATTCTGTGGAATTCTCGGGGTGCTTCACACGCATCTACTTTGATCAAGCTAGCGGTTGCTTGCGAATTGACACAGGTTCGGCGTCGACTGGTCCAAACGTGAATCCTGTGACAAAGAGACCAAGTGTGGTCTTCAAGAATGTGAATGTGGACCTTCTCCGGAGTGAAGCGAACGGGGGCGATGAGCACCAGGAATCGAAGGAGAAACCCTGTCAGTGGCACCACGTCGCTGTGACGCACCGAAAATCTGCCCTCGGCAATTCGCAAGTCACTCTATTTATTGACGGGGCCGAAGTTGCTACGAAAAAACTCGCTTACCCATCAGCTCCAGCGTCTGGAGGACTGCAAGCTTTCATCGGCAAGGATATTCAGATTTGCGGTACCTACCCTGCTCTTCCCTGGCAACTTGGACCGACGTGGTTTGTTGAGGACGTGCTTCCCTCCAGTGCTATCGTGTGCATATTTTTGCTTGGACCAGCTTTCCGAGGCCAGTTCGGCGGCCATGCGTACCGCTCAATCGGAGATTGGCCGGAGGCAATCGCAACAAACCAACTCGACCGAGCAACTAAACGGCGCGTTGAAGTTAGTCGAGCTGCGAGGCGGGCTCAGTTGCCTCAGTTGAGCAGGGCATCTCGCCGCCTATGGTACGAACCTACGACGTTTGCAGGAGATATTCTACCGGGGAACACATTTTCGGACTTGCTGCTGAAGAAGGACGACCAGAGTGAGACTGTTGGAGGGCTCCGATATCCCGAATCAAAGAAGAGGCAGCTCAAGCTCAATGGCTTCAGTGCCTTCGTGAGTGCAGATTGTGCGATGAGTGCGTTTGGTCTAGAAATTCTGGACGTTCTGAGCAGCTTCAAGTTGTCGGAGAAAGATATCTACTTCTCCGTAAACACGAGTTTTGACGCCCTCCGCGAGCCCCCGTTCGCCGCCGTCCCTCGCTCAGCAACACAAGTGAACTTCATCGGAACAGAACCGTCAGTGCCATTGAACCTTGCCAAGGTCGTGCCATCGTTAGGTGGTGTGACGCAGTTTCTGCTGCCTCTAGTCGACAACTCATGGAGGTCACATGAGCTTGCAGTATCACTGAAGTTACTAGCTCGCTGTAACCGACGAAATCCGTCTTGCTTAGCGGAATTGCTGGACATCAACGGTTATGCGGTCATTGCTGGCACGTTGCGGAGTCGAACCAAACTGATAGACAAATCTGTTCTCAGGGCAGTAGTGCGACTTGCTGTCAGTGGGACGCTCCGCGATTCCGGAAGGACGTCCGTATCTGTCTCGTCTTGGCCAGTAGTTGTGAATTATGCTGCTTTGTCGCAAGTCGTGTTATCACAACATATTCGGCAGCTACTTCCACCAACGCGCCAGCTTCAGCTTATGCTGCTCATTGAGGATCTCATTGCTTTAGAGAATCCTAATGCAATCTTTAACGCCCGCCAGCTACGACAAGCCAACATTCTCTCGTGGATGTTACACTTCGTCGCCGATATTTGCAGCTTTGATCATGTTATAGCCCACGCAACAACAAGAGACGACCACAGTTGCTTCCCGACCTTCAAGGAAGACGTACACAATGAAGTGTTTGTGCAGATCATCAAGCTGCTTACCCTCTACCTCCGCACCGAAAACCATGTGGACGATGTTTTCGCATTTGGAGACATTCTGCTCGTCTCAATGGAGAACCAAAAACCTTCATCCATTTCGAAGAATCCGTTTCGTGTTGCTATTCTGCAGTTTCTTCTCCGTGAAATCGAGGTCAGCGACGAGAAGGTTAGCAGTATGGCAGACTCCATTGATCAACGTCACGGACAGGATATCATTAAGTCGAAGAAAGATGAGGCAGATCCGCTTGCTGTAGCTATGGTTGATTCAATCATACCTAAAGGTGCTAGCGCTTCAAAGAAAAAGAAGGATCGAGGGGACGGAGGTCTCTCACAGCTGGTCTCCCCAACCTCAACAAGTTCGACCTCCCAACAGACTAGTGATTCAAGTGGTAACAGCCTTATTAACGTGCTGTGTGAGGTCATTCGTCGAGTCGATAGCGGGAAGTACGCGAAGCTGGAGGCAATTCTAGCGACTCGCATTCTTCTCTCGTTGGCTCAAAGCCACACATCGTTTGCTCAATATCTATTCCAAACGTCAAGTCTACTGGAGAAGCTCAAGCGTGCTTTGTGCGGATACAGTGCTGACTGCAACTTCTATACACCAATTTTGGCAATCCTGTCGAATATCCCCATTCGGGAAACGCGATACCATGATCCAGTGCTTGCCGTGAGCGATACTCAGCATTTCGCGATGCCGTCACCCAATGGATTTACGAATCGACACGAAATGGATTTCCTGGACCAAGTGTGGGATCTTCTTGGGGCGATGGTTTGCAACAACAACCTACTCAGTACTGAAGCCGCTGGAAACACAAGTGTGGTCGTGCTGAACCAGCTGTCTTTCCAAGTTGAGGTCAGCGAAGCGTTCTTCTCGACAGTGAGCCAGTCCAGTTTCACCTTCCTCCGTGTACTCGCTTTGTGTCTGCTTTACCGACCTCCAGTCTTGACCACGAGTTCTGATACAGCAGAATCTGAGACGGAACGCGATCCGCCACCTATGGATGGGATCGCAGCCCTGAGCGCATTGCTGTCTGGTTGCCCGGCTCACCCTCGCCACAGTAAGCGGGCTTCAGCGTGTCTAACGTTTTTGAAAGTTTATTTCACAAGAAGCTTGTTCGAGAGAGAAGACTTCGCGATGAACGCCATGTTCCTTCTTGAGTGTATCGATGAAGAGATTGAGCACTTCCCTGTATACTCACCCGACCAAGGCCAAAAATGCTGGCTTGCGTTGGTTGTACATATGGTGAAGCAGACAAATGCGTTGGCAGATAATTGCTCCTTCCCAGTATTGAAGAACCTATGCACCCTCAACATTGCGCTTGCGCGGTATCTACTGAACGAATCGAAGCATCTTTGCCAAGGAGTCAGCAACTCATCTAATAGTGGCAATACCGCTACAGAGGTCAGCGCGGCCCCGACAACGCAAGGAAGCTCCGCATCCTCTTGCTTCGGAACCGATATTCTTATCTTCTTCGTGAGCATTGTGCGTATGTGTGCTGATCCCCACATTGGTCAGGTTGTTGGTGTCGAAGACCAGCAGTTCTTCTACGGCTGCTTCGTTTACTGTGCTCAAGTTGTGTTTCTGAGCGAACTGAGCGGTCCACATAAATGTTCGTCCCCGACAACACGTGTGCTGGAATGTCTCGTGAACTCCAAGCACTATTTTGTTCAGCAGACCAAAGTTTCCGGAGTGATCATCTGTAGTAGTAGCCATCCACAACACTCCGCACAGGAGAGTGAGCCGGGTGCAGGAACAGGCGGGGCTCCTCGGGGGTTGAATGCGCATCTTAACAAGATGAAGAGCCTCACGACTGCGGCGCACAGGGAATTCGGTATCGGGGCGGAGTCAGATCGGAGTTTTCTGCTATCGCTTGCTGCCGAGTTACTTCGGTGGCTTGTAGATGACTCGGAGCATGTTCGTCACACGTCTATCACCATATGGCAATTCTTGTTCCAGCAGCGCATGGGTGTCATCAAGGAACTGCTCATCGTGGAGCCAAAGGTCTCACTTCTTCAAAACATGTCGTCGAACAAGAAAGATGTCATTGACGTTTTCCACGGCGGCTTCGATCGCCTCCTGAAAATCTCCCCACCTCGAACTTCGAGCGATTCATCGACGGCCCGTATCAGCAGTGGAGAACTTTCGGCAAGCCACGAGAGCTGGTTGCAATTCCACATTTGGCTCACTGATAGTTTTGATCTTCTCAAGGATTTGATCGTTACAAGGACCGAGCCCATATTACAACACATGATAGATGTGCTGCAGTCTTGCGAGCTCGTGCGGAAGGTTGGTTCGAGCACAGGATCAAATCGAAGCGCGGCCCCAGTAGACCTCATTCTCAACCTCGAGTTCCCTCGGTATGACCGGTTGAACAGATCCTCTAAGAACGTGAATGTGGACGGGCGGAGTTCAGAAGACGAGGATCAGTTGGACGCGATGAATAGTCGAGTTGCCATACGCAAGGCTCAGCTAAAACACTCGAACACCCAAGAAGGCTACTTCGAAGATATGCAAGACGCTATGATTCGTTGGCGTGACACATCAACCAGGCTCCGGCATACTCGAGCAATCTGGCATATGGGCGGATGGAACGAAGCCGTAACCTTGCCTGCCGGTGTGGAAGTAATGGGATCTTCACGAACCTTGTCTGGAAAACAAGCCCGACTCAGCAGTGAGCCGTTCTACATTGAACGCAGCGTGTTTCAGCAAGACTGGTTCCAATATCGACTCGACTTTACCGAGGGACCTCAGCGAATGCGCCTTCGGATGATTCGAGGGTATGCCGCCGAGATTGAAAGTGCAGCCAGCGCTGTCACAACTTTATCTTTCGCGAAAGATCAGTCAACGAACAGCGTCGAGCAGGATCCGCTGCAAAGAAAACTTGAGTTTCATCAATGCGTAGAAGCGTTCAGAGAGTTCATGTTCAAGCGCTCCACAACAACTTCAAGCGATACGGGAGACAGCGACTTGATCATCTTGAATGATTTGGCTGGCAAGAGCAACATCGACCGAGTGAAGGATGTTCTCCAAGGTGAGTGCTTCTCTTAGTCCAATCGGATCCGCTTGAACGTCTTCCTAAAGTATAACCTTGTGTCACAGCTTCACGAGATGCGGATGATCACTCAAACCTGTCAACAATCCTGGCTACCAAAATCTACAGCGAGTTTCTGGAAGGGGACAAAGCATCACAACTCAACATTTCCTTGGCTGTCGCGGAAAGCATCATCGGCGCTGTGTTCTCCGCACGAAATACTGCGGAGCCTATTAAACTCGTTCCAACCCTCTTTGACGTTGCCGACCTGGAGGCAATGCAAGCAACGCTGAATGTTGCAGGAATCGGTGCACGGAGCAAACAGTTCGAGGCGGACGACGTAATTGACGATTCTGACGAGGATGAGGACGTTGAACCCCACGGTCTCGCAAGTAGCACTGTGGGAACACCACCGTTGTTGAGTGACTCAGAAGATTCGGCTTCTGAGGATGACGAGAAAAGCAAGCGAACCAGCTCTGGCGAAAAAGCAAGACGTGTCACTGAATCAGCTCGGGCCATTTCCCTGCGACTCTTAAAACAGGAAGACCCCGACGTGGATTCGAAGGCAAACACCGATGATAGGGTTTTTGAGTCGTCTTCCGATTATGTCTATGGCGGCGTTTCTCGGTTTCTTCACCGCGACGACTACCCTCCGATGCGGTCGTACAACGCTGCGTATGTTGTGGGTATGTCCAAGACGATGGGGATATTCTTGATATGCCCCAATGCGATCTACTTCGTCGGGGGATACGGAAAGCAGTTCAGCGAGCCAGACAGTAGTGGAGGAACAGGAGTTCCGTCGTCGAACGTGAGCAATCAGCCAAGTACGAGCACGTCGAATCCGATGTCTCCAACCAAAATCGCTGTTGGAAAGAAGAAGACGAAAGACTTGATCCGCGATACGTTCGCCGATATTGGAATATCACTACCCGGGTCGAAGAATGCAGACTCTCCGCTCTATACGATCCTCCCGCTGGGCAGTACCAGCGCTGGTGACAATCTTGACTCATCCAACCCATCACAGCTCGACAGCAACGGAACATCCGCCCCCATTCAACGGTGGTGTATCAAGTATTCGGATGTTAGACAGTTTTATCGCATCAAGTACCAGCTTCGACCCGTCGGAATTGAATTCTTCGACACCTTTGGATCGACGTTTTTCGTGCAATATGAATCGATGGTCGAGAGAGAAGAGGTTGTGAAGTTACTCTTCCAGATGCCCATCATCAATAGCGTTTTCTGGAATCCACTGCTCCGGTCAAGCGCGTTGTCTCTCTCTGTCAAACGCATTCGCCAGAACCTGACAAAGCGCTGGTTGAAGGGTGGTGTCTCTAACTTCGAGTATTTGATGCATCTCAACACCCTCGCGGGACGAAGCTTCAACGACATTACTCAGTATCCTGTTTTCCCGTGGGTTGTCGCAGACTACAACAGCAGGTTTCTCGATCTAGAGAACCCGTCCACATTCCGTGACCTCACGAAACCGATGGGCGCATTGGGCGAAAACAGAGCTGCTCTCTTCCGTGAGCGGTATGCAGCGATGAACTATGACGCTGCTCATAGCCCGATGGACTCGCCCGCCTTTCACTATGGGACACACTACTCGTGCTCCGCTTATGTCGTCAATTACCTCATCCGAATGGAACCATTCTCACAATTGGCGCGGGAGCTACAGGTAACTTGCTCTCATGAGTTTGAAGCGAGCCATATATTAACACGTATTCTAACGAACAGGGGGGATCATTCGATCACGCAGACCGACTTTTCCGGAGCATTCCGTCGTCGTGGCATTCAGCCTCGACGGAGAATCTTCAAGATGTGAGGGAGCTCGTCCCTGAGTTCTTCTTCTTACCCGAGTTCCTCTACAATGCCAACGACTACGATCTCGGCACCACGCAAGGAGGAGAAGTCGTGTCTCATGTGAAGTTGCCAGCGTGGGCGCACGGCGACCCGCGAGAGTTTATTCGACTTCATCGACGCGCGCTCGAGTCGAGATACGTCTCCGAAAATCTCCACCACTGGATTGATCTCGTATTCGGATACAAGCAGACGGGGGCAGCAGCGTTGGAGGCTCAAAATGTGTTCATGCACTTCACGTACGAGGGTGCGGTGGATTTAGATGCGATCGACGATCCGGTCATGCGGAATGCGATGCTCGCACAAATCGAAAATTTCGGTCAGACACCGTCGAAGCTCTTCACCACACCACACCCGTCGAGAAAAGTACCCAGCCTCGCAAATGTTCATGTACCACCATCGCTTGCAGGTGCAGCTTCACCAAGTACTCCACCTGGGATCGGCCAGCCGTACGATGGCCTCACAATCGGAAATATCGAAGCATTCATCAAATGGCACACACCCCTTGCACCACCATTGATGTCCATTGGCAAAGACTATGTCTTCCTAAGGAAGCACTCATCGGTCAACATCCTGGAGGCCCCCGTCGGAGCTGCGCGGGTCGTTGGTGACAAGTTCCAGTGCCGAGGCTTGGGGTGCACGTTCATGCCGCCTCGTTTCACGAAGTATCTTGAGTGGGGATCGAACACAGAGGGCACAATGAAATTGCGTGTGCACAGCAGCTCGGCTCGTCACCGCGAGCCAAACAAAGTGGTTGGCGTCATCGACGGCGCTCACCACTCTCTAGTCAATTGCGCAGCTTTCTCGGATGACGGCGTCGTGCTTGTGACGGGGGGACAAGATGCGGTTGTGAACGTACTCGAGTGCAGCAAAGTACAAGGCCAAAGACAGTTCAAGCAGATTGCGAAGCTCGTGGGACATGATGACGCCGTCACCACTGTGGCAATCAATCGGCCACTGAATTTGGTTGCCAGCGCATCAAGAGACGGATGCGTGATTATGTGGGACCTTCGCACGAAATCGTTCGTACGCGAGCTCGGTGGACACGGCGGGGCAGTCCTACAGGTTGACATCAACAGTATGAGTGGGAACGTGGTGGCATGCTCTTCGAGTGAGCTTCGTCTGTGGAGTATCAATGGGGACTTGCTGGCAATGACGACAATGCAATCCGTCGGTTTGAGTGCGATGGTACGTCATGGAGCTGGATGATCTCATCTTATCTACCCTTTCTCATAATCATGTTGTGCATGGTTAGACATGCGGACTGTCGACCAGCTGTGAGAGTTGGCAGGATGGAATCTTCGCTGTGACTGGCCATTCGAACGGTACTGTCGCTCTCTGGGGAGTTCGTTTCCCTTCCGACATTGCAGCAGACCAGAAGGAAATGAGTAATGGCGTGGAGGCACCGAACCCACGCCATGCATCGGGGTCAAGCTATTCTTCCGGCACACTACGGAACGCAGTGCGTATTGGCATTACCGGAAGGCACAGTTTTACGGGAGGTAGCTTGAGTGGAGGCGACCCTGCGATCTTGAAGGCCATTCCAACGTGCCAGTTCGTGATCAAGAAACTGCTGGTCGATCACCGTACGGCTATCACCGCCCTCCATGTCGGTGCAGATCAACGTCAACTTCTGTCCGCCGACGCTGATGGCCTTTGCATTCGATGGGTTGACGATAGTGTGAGTGCATTTGCTCTCTAGAATCAATAGAGTGACGGTATGGCGGGTGTGTGAGACACACACATCACCATCTTCGGATCTCTAGCACTGCCAGGGTGAGCTGACGCTGGCTGCATGTACCGTACACGGTACGGAGCCAAATGCTCAGCTGCATGTCCAGGCGTTTTGCAGTCTTGATCCCGGTGTCCAACCCTTGCTCCTTTTGATCGCAGATCGCAAAACGCTCAGCTATCCTTCTCGTCGCGTAGAAAACGGCTGGAGAACAAATACTGCGACAAGAAATGGCATCCACGCCTCTTCAACGTGCGTTTCGCTGGCCCGTGCCCTTTCCGACATGAACAGGTATCAAGGTTCAACGGTTAGCCAGGATGAATGACTCGTATTCCGAGCACATACGTCGTCGGCCAAACGTATCATCTCGTCGAAGGTTCACAATCGAAAACTCTGAGGACCTCGCTTCGCCCACGTCTACAGCACAGAGGAGACGTGCTCACCACAGCCTTGGTGGAGAAATGCGAAGTCATCAGAGCCAAGCTCACCGAGTGGCCCCAGTACTGACAACGGCGGCGCTTCTCTTCTCCGCATTGTGGACGTCTGCCACGGGGTTTAGTGTGGAGGACGTGGTGTTAGCGCCGTCCAAGAAAGCCAACCATCATCATTGTGTGCACGAAGAGAAGGCCCAACGATTCGAAGAGACAGTCGATCATGAGTCTTTGATCACGCCCCAGCTCCTTACCCCACTCGAGAGTCCGAGTGAACACGAAATGAACACCTTCTTGAACATCGTTGGCGCGAAGCGGGGCCTTCGGTCTCCATCTAACGAAAGATCGTTGGCTGCGTCGGCGTCCTCTTCTTCGTTTCAGCCTATTCGAATCGCATTTGACTTGTCCAAGCTCTCAAGTGACCCAGGCTACGCATGTACGAGAGAAGGAGAGGTGGTCACAGTCGATGAAGCGTCGTACACGTGCACAAGCGGCGATGTACTCACCGCCGATAAGCGCGATTTTATTATCTCGGTGCTTCTGAAGGGTATCAAGGACTACTTCGAAAGCACGCTTTCTGTGCAGCGTGTGATGGGGAACCTCGTCATCAAGGGAATTAGTTGTTCGACAACAGACGATTGGGCTTGTTGCGCCAACAGTATCCCCCAGAGTTATCGTACCGAAGGTGTACCGGACGCTGACTTCTTGCTCCACGTAACCGGCAGACCCACGACTGGCGCCACGATCGCATGGGCCTTGCCATGCAACCTCGACCAGTATGGACGACCGATCTCGGGACAAGCGAACTTTGGCCCAGGCAAAATCGATCCCGTTACAGTCGCGGCCCGAACTGAGCAGATTGGGACAGGAATTCATGAAATGACACACGCACTAGTGTTCTCTCGAGGCCGATTCGCTGACTTCCGGCAACCACTCAATGGACCCAAATGGGGATACAACAACGTCGTCTCACAGAGCCAAGGCACTGGCGGCATCTGGGTCAGCAAGATCATCACACCGAGCGTGGTGCGGCAAGCGAAGCA
>JAMFLL010001501.1:0-15487 GCA_027475725.1 Pythium rhizo-oryzae | reverse complement strand
CAGCGCGCTGTTACCTTCACCGAGAGCCTCCGCGGTGGCGACGGCCGGGTCTCCGTGCCCGAGACGCGCCGCTCGCGCGCCAGCGCCGTGCGCCTGCCCGGCTCCCCGCGGCGCCGCAGCGTGCGGCCAGCGCCGTTGGCCACGTCGCCCACGCGCAAGCGCACGGTCTCACTTCCGGAGGAGCCTGAGGAGCTCGAGGAGCCCATGGCGCCCGCGCAGGCGATCGCGGCCAAGCTGCCGGGGCTGCGGCTCGGCAACGGCGTGTGGACCGTGCTGTACGTGCCGTACGTGAGCGAGGGCGCGTGCCTCGCCGCGGCGCTGGCCGCGCTCGCACTGGCGCGCGTCGGCCACGAGTACGTCGCGGTCGCGGTGCTCGTGGCGTCGTTCTTCTTCCGGCTCAAGGTGCTCGACGCGTACGGCGCAGCGCCGATGCTCTCGGAGGCGTCCAAGCTGCAGCTGCTGCGGAGCCTCAACCGCGAGACGCTCTACGAGCTGCTGCGCGACGATCTCCCGCGGTGGGTCAAGTTCCCAGACGTGGAGAAGTGCGACTGGCTCAACCACACGATCGACACGCTGTGGCCGTACGTGAAAGTGGCCACGGCGCGCAGCGTCAAGGACGTGCTCACGCCGGCGCTCGAGGCGCTCAAGCCCAAGCTCATGATGACCCACATGGGCTTCCGCGGGCTCGACCTGGGCACAGCCGCGCCCGTGATCAACGGCATCAAGACGCTCCACCACCTCGAGGAGCAGGTCGTGATCGACATCGACCTGCTCGTCGCGACCCAGAACAGCGACGTGGTCTTTTCGTTCGGCAACCCGGCGTCCCACATCCACATGAACGTCGAGCTGTCGGATTTCTTGCTGCGCGGCACGCTGCGCGTCGTGATGAAGCCGCTGTTCCCGCGCTGGCCGACGTTCGGCGCCGTGTCGATCAGCTTTACGGAGAAGCCGACCATCAACTTCCACCTCAAGACGCTCCACCTCAACCTCATGGAGCTCCCGGCGCTGTCGTCCATGTTCCACAACGCGATCCGCGCGGCCATCGAGAATGCGCTCGTGTGGCCCAACAAGATCCTCATCCCGCTCGTCGAGGACCTGAGCAAGCTCGAGATGGAGTCGCTCGCCGCGAGCAAGTCGCTGGGCATGCTCGTCGTGCGCAACCTGCGGCTCCACGGCGTGCAGCCCACGAGCCGCACGTCGCGCTGGACGGGGCTCCACAACTTCCAGTTGCAGATGTCGGTGGGCAAGGAGAAAGTCTCGACCGACGTCGTGCGCGGCGAGACCTCGCACGACTTTGCCGGCGAGTCGTTCTACTTGCTTGTGCTCGACACCAAGACGCAGGACCTCAACTTGTCGCTCAACTACAAGGAGGCCTTTGGCAAGACTCGCGCGATCGACACCAAGTGGATCCACCTGGACCACCTCGAGCGCCACGTGGCCTCGAGCGAGCTCGTGGCGTTTGGCCGCGAGGGCGTGGGCCGCGCCGAGTTCGATCTCGTGTGGTACCCGTTCTCCGGGCTCACCAAGTCGCAGCGCAAGCAGTCGCGGGACGCACCGCTACCCGTCGAAATCGCCAACATGGGTGCCGTGTTCATAAAGTTACTCAAATGCGAGCGCCTGACCCCGATGGACATGAACGGCTACAGCGACCCGTACGTGATCTTCCGCGTCGGGAGCCGCAAGAAGACGAGCTCGATCAAGGTGCAGACGCTCAACCCGGTACGTCTTGTGGCTGTTTCTAAATGGTTGTAGGATGTCTTGTGCTGATGTGTTCCTCGCTGTGTCAATCCGTGCAGATCTGGGACCCACCGGAGCGCTTTGAGCTTATCGTGTCGAGCGAGCGCCATGACGAGCTGGTCGTGGCCGTCATGGACTACGACTATCTCAAGGCCGACGACGTGATCGGCACGATCGAGATCCCGCTCGCGCAGGTCCAGCGCAGCGCGCGCATAAAGCAGACATGGCCCCTCGAGAACGGAGCCGGCAGCGTCACGCTGGAGCTGGAGTGGAAGAGCTTTTGACACGAGTGAACTCTCTCACGGCGATAAAAGAAACACAGGGAAAACGGTTTTGTAAACGTGTCCTTGTGAAAGGAGCGAAGCGCTTGGGAAACGTCCATTCATTGGTTCTGTACGACACAAAAAAAAGAACGTGGCGGTGGCCTTCAGGAGGGGACTTCCAAATGATCCCCAGTGAAGTGAGCGAAAACAGCCAACACGCCGCGCTCAGACAAAGTCGCGGCAGCGCGGCCAGAAGCGGCTTCCGGGACGGCACTCGGCGCGGCAGCGCGGCCAGTCACGTCCTCCAGGGCGGCACTCGTCACGACAGCGGGGCCATTCGCGCCCACCAGGGCGGCATTCGTCTCGGCAGCGGGGCCAGTCACGTCCTCCAGGGCGGCACTCGTCACGACAGCGGGGCCATTCGCGCCCACCAGGGCGGCATTCATCACGACAGCGAGGCCAGTCACGGTCGCCCGGACGACACTGGTCGCGAAATGCTTGCTCGTCCACGATCTCGTCTATCGCTTCCGTGTTCTTCTTTTTGTCGTTCTTGTCGTCGGCAACGACGCCCTCTGTGATGCAAGGTAGTGAATGCGATCAGCATCTTGAAAGGCCCACAGTTCAACCACGAGACGTACGCAAGTCTCCACCGATGACCGGCACAATGCCACCAACGAGACCCAAGAGCTGCTCTTCCTGGGCGACGGCCGTGTGCGCGAACGCAGCGATGCTGACGATAAGCACTAAGGCGACGGTGACCGTACGCATGATCCAAAACGAGGCTATGAGCTCAACGCGGCGAATGCGGGAATGCGTTCCCTCAATTAACTTCGCTTTGTGAAAGGGGGGAATCCGAGTACATCGTTGTTTCCTGGAAACGCGCGCGCCGTGTCTCGCACAAAAGCACCTTTCGTCTGAAAATCGGTATCTGGGAGACGGCGATCAGCCGTGGTATTAGTGCTAGTGGGACCGTGACACGAACACATCGTCAATCGGAACTTCTTGGTACTCGTCCCCGCTGTCGTCGGACTCATCAGCGTCATCACGCCATGCGCAGGACGCGCCCGTGGAGACTTGGAAACTCTTGATACGCTCAAACGAGGCATTCGTTTCTCTGTAGCCTTCGACGATACCGCGCATCGTGATATGAGGGTGCCGCTGTCGCACACGTATGGCAAGTTCCCGAACTTGAAGCAAGTACTGGACGCTCACTGGTCCTTCCATGCCATGGATGTTGCCGTTTTGGATCGTGAGCGATACGGGGTACGACCCACATGGCAGTGCGGTGTCACTATCTGAGAGTATCTCAAGCAGTCGCTGTAGACATGTGTAGAACGTAAGGGCCGTGGTGCTCGGTTGCGCTCGCCAGCAGTCCCCAAGGCGGATGTCGTATACGCGCTGTTCCCGCGTTTCTGCGGCATGGCCAAACACGAGCTTGAAGAGCCCGTCACCGGTGATGTTGCATCCGCCGAGGAACACGTCACACAGCTGCGGCAGCGTCGCCAGGCTCTGCATCGACTTGTCGGTGAATTGCTGAATAGACACCGACGGGTCCACGCACGCAGGTAAGGAGGCGATTGTGAGCGAGCGGAGGTCCTTGCAATGCAGCGCGAGCTCGGAGCAGAACTCGTCACCAAAAACTTCTGGGTTCATCGTCGCAGAGCCTACGCCACCCATATCGTACGACCAGATCACGCGCAGCTCCTTGAGCCGAGGGCATGCCCTTAGAATGGTCTGGACGTTCTTCGTCTTCGCTCCATATCCGGTCTCTTGAACAATAGCGTGCGTTCTCACATCAACAGTTGCTTTAAATCTGTCCCAGTCCCACCCGGGGGCCACCAGCTCCAGTTTGGTAAGCTTTGGCTTGAGGGCCTCACCGAAGACGCCGAAGTACGCGGTCGCGTAGGGCACGCACATCCAGCTGAACTCGGTGAGCTGTGTACACGTCGAACAAAAGCGTCGCCAAGTATCGAGACCAACCATCCATTGCTCTCGACAGAACGCTGGATCGTAGTTGACAACCCAGTCTCGGTAGCCGTTGAGCAGTTCGATCTTGGGACAGTACCGTGCCACTGAATCCAAGTAGATATCGGCATTTGCGATTGGGTTTCTCATGAAGGTTCCGAGCGGGAGTTGCAGCGATGTGAGCCCAGCACTGTGAGTTGTCGCGTGCACAGTCTCCATGCACGCGTACGTAGCCTGAACGAGCTCTGTGAGATCTCTATCTCTCGCATACAGGGTATTGCGTTGTCGATACGACACGAAGTTGCTTGTCGGACTCTCCATCGCGTACGGGTGGAAAGTGGGAAGCCGCAGCCTCTGTAGTCTCAGACGCAGCTCCGTCACGGCGCGAATGACGCTCACGACGCCATCAAGCGGAATGATCGGAGACGAGCTGACTAAAAGCTCGGCGAGGTGCGGTGCGTGGCTCAGCACAGCCCTCCACTGCTGTTGCTGGTCGCCGAGACCGAACGTTAGCGGCTCTAGAACGTGGACAACTCGGAGCCGAGCTCGTTGCAAAAGAAAGCGATTTCGCAGCGCGAGTGTGCTTGAGCGCGTTGGGCGGCCGTGTACGTCGATACGAAGCGTCTCCAGTGCGCGCGCGCTCGCCGCTTGGATCAAAACGGCGTGCCAGTCACGGCAGACGCTTGCGAACGCAAACGACCCGTCATACCGCGGGACAGAATCATCGAAATGAGGCGACAGAGGGCGAGATGCCGACGACGTCGAAGATGGCGAATATGTATCCTGAGCGATCCGCGGCCACGGCGGAAGGTCGTTGTCGGCCAACGTGAAGCGGAGGATCGCGCGGACGAGCGGGTGAGGGAGCGTCGCCCACGATGCCATCTTTGTGGGCTGCTTTCTTCTCTCTGCGGAATTTGGAACGGAATCAGGGGCGCTGCATCCTCAACCTAGGCCAGCCTAAGCGAATTTGAAGAGCTACAAACAAGTGATTGGCTGAAATTACCCCAAGTGTATCCATCATCTGACCGTCATTCCTGCTTCGTCTCCACCGTGTCATCCGGATAACCTCGCGAAGTAATCGACCGGGATCCGGATAACCTGCCCTCTCTCTCTCTCTCTCCCTCCTCCAAAGTCGCCACCAAAACCAAGGAGCGAAAACCAAGACCCGCACACACATCATTCCCACACCAGCGCTTCCCCTGGTGACCACCCCCACGCGCCGCACCAAGACCCCCGCACAAGCACGCCACCGCAGTCATGAACTTCTTCCTGCTCATGTACCTCAACTTCTTCCGCGGCCCGCGGCTCGCGCGCGAGAAGGCCGAGCAGGAGGAGCGCGAGCGCCTCGCGCAGGAAGAGGAGGACCGCAAGAACGGCGTCGTGCGCGTCGAGCCCACGTGCAAGAAGTGCGACGCCAAGATCGACCGCAAGCTCACGCGCCGCGTGAACCCGACGAACCCGCTCTGCCACGAGTGCCAGGCCAAGGAGCTCGCGGAGCGCCAGGCCGAGTTCGACAAGATGCAGGCGGACCTCAAGATGACGCCGTTCCTGTGGTTCCAGTGCTTCATGCTGCTGCTCGGCCTCTCGGTGTTTATCCACCGCAACGTCTTTGCGTTCTTCTAGAGACGCAGGCGTGTAAAGAGAGTTGAAGCGAGCGAATGTGCGACGAGGCCGTATTGGCCACTGGCCAATGGCCAGTGAAGAACGCGAGAGACGAGCAGAGCAGCCGATAGCGACAGAGAGAGAAATGCCGCGCTGTTATTACTGTGTGAATAGATAATACACCCTTATGTGAACGATACGACGTGCCGCACGACGCACTCCCCCGGCGCCGCGCCTTCCGTCGTCACCCGCGCCGGCGTCGTCCTTCATCCTCCATTATCATCCAGGTTCCATTTTTTGTAACACGCGTGGGATAGTCTTCTAACTGGTCGCTAACAGGTTAAGAACCTCGTACAGTTCGAATTGCGCCACCAGTTCGCGCGGCAAACACGACTTGACCGCTCCAGACACTAACCGTGGGGATACACTATCGATGAGCTCGGACGACGAGGACGACGTGAAGCTCTACAGCGCGCTCGAGCGCAACCTCAAGCGCCAGCGCGAGCTCGGTGCGTCTCCCGCGCCGTTTGCCGGGCTGTTTTCCCTATTCTCACGGTTGTTTTCGTCCACACAGTGACGCTCTCGTCCAGCAGCGAGTCCGAGGGCGACGACGACGACGAGGTGGACAGCGGCGCGTTTGAGGACCAGCACAGCGCCGACTCGTTCGCGTCGCCGATGCGCAAGCGGCTGCGCAACGGCGCGTCGCCGTCGCCCGCCAAGCGGCCCGCGAACAACACGGGTGCGTGCTTTTTGCGTGGATGAGAAACCCACATCCCGTTGATGGAAATGGATATTCGGTGTGTAGTCGTACTGGTGGACGAGGAGGAGAAGGAGGAGTACGTTGACGACCTGCTGACGCCGGCGGAGCGCGCGCGCGAGCAAGAACGCGGACGGCGGGTGGACCGCGAGATCGCCGAGAAGATCGCGAAGGACAAGCTACTGAGCCAGACGCGGGCGGTCATGAAGTGCGCCGACCAGTTCCCCATGCTGTACGGATGATGAACGCATCGTACTGACTCCGGCAAATGCTGTATGTGCTTGTGTTCGTGCAGCTTGGCAAGGTCCCAGATTGCGAGTGGGCCATCGAGCGGCGCCACCATCACGCTGGACGACGACGACGATGACGACGACTTTGCGATCGTGCTGCCGCCACACCCTGCGAATGGAGCGCCGTCGCCCATCGTCGCCGCGACACCTGCATCTACGGCTTCTTCAGGTGGCAGCGGTGGTGTGGTGGCAAGCGACAAAGGCGAACGCATCTCGCTCCAAGTGCGATCGAACGGCACCAAGACCGACGAAGTGGTCATGTACTCGGTACGTTTGGATAACTCGCTTTGTAGATTGACAATTTCTGACTCTGCACGTTCTTGCTTCCCCGTAGAAAGAGCCGTTTAGCGTGCTCTACGATCGGTTCTGTGGGCTCCACGGGCTGCCGCGACCGGCAGTGCAGATGTCACTCGACGGCGAGGCCCTCAAACCGGCAGACACCCCGCACAACAACGACCTTGAGTCGGGCGACCTCATTGATGCCAAGGTCGATTTTTCCAAAGCCAACGCCGAGAACCGGAAGCAGCTCGTGCGCTTGCTGCTCGTCGTGGAAGGAAGGAAAACCGAGAAGTTTCGCATCGATGTGGTACGACACGTGTGGCCCGAACCATCTTTATTCATGCTTGTTCTGACTCGACATGTTATCGAACAGTCGTCCACTATGGAGAAACTACACAGCAGCTTTTGCAAGCGGCACCAGATCGCCGATCCGGACGACGTCGAGATGACTTACCGCGGCGAGCCGGTGCGGCTACGAGATACCATTGAAGCGCACGACATATTTGACGACGACGAGATCAAGGTCGAGATCAAGAACTACGTGGACCCGGCGGCAATCGAGCTCAGCGTGCGGTATGACGCCAAGACTACGCGGACACACCTCATTGTCCCGGTATGTTACTGTGGCGTACAGCTTTGGTGTTCTTAGGCAGGCGGCTTCTCATCATGTGCTCCGTGTCTTTAGACTCACAAGGTGTCGTCACTCGTCGCGCAAGTCGCCACCCACCTTAGCGTTGACGCAAGTTGCATTAGTCTGGTGCTCGACGGTGACGACATGCACCCGAACCAATCGTTTCAGGTGCGTAGTTCATCCGTTGGGAGACTCGCCTGACTAGCCTCTCGTTCCTCGGTGTCCGTTTGGCTAGATAATTGACCTGCGACCGTGTGCTACTTCCACAGATCTACGACCTCGAAGGCGGTGAGCTCATCGACGTCAAGCTGCGCCCGTGATCCTCGACGTGTTCAGCAGCACAGTCGACGCAGGTTTTGTACCAGTAGAAAACAGGAGGCACGGCACATTCGTGCCCATAATGGTTAGGTTGGCTTAGTTTTATGTTTGGAGCTCTCCGGTTGTATGGCTCCCTTCGTGCGCATTGGCCCCCACAGGAATCCACCCAGACGAACTCAGATGACGACGACGGACGCCGCTGCGCGTCTCCTGCCGTCGCCGCACGGCGCCGCGTGGCGCTGGGAAGACGACGAACTCACGCGCGAGCTCGTGCGCGAGCTGCAGAGCGGCGAGGCCCACGAGACGCGCGCGTTCTTGCGGCCCATCTTCAAGTGCGAACCCGCCAATGTCAACCCATCGCCGATGTCGGGGGTGCTAACGATCTCTCACTCGGTGTACGGTGTGCTGCAGGTGGATGAAGGGCGGCGTGCGCAAGAACGGCCAGAAGAACGACGACCTCGTGGAGCGCGCGTTCGCGTTCGTGGACTGGATGGTCCAGCTCGCGCAGGAAGGAGACCCCGCGCGCGAGATCCCGGCGCTCGACAAGCTCCAGCCGAGCTACGCGCTCAACACGATCGTCACGTCGAGCCAGCGCGCCGGCTCGCTCGCGGAGGCCCAGCGCGCGTTCGATCTGCTTGCGCTGTACGGGTACGAGCCTGATGTGTTCACGTACACGGCACTGATCGACGTGACCGCGCGGAGCGGAGACGTGCAACGCGCTATCGAGGTGAGTCGGTACCTGCACGTATACTGCCATTTCCACGTGAGAGGAGCTAACTGCCGTGCGGTATGTGTGCATGATAGATATATGAGGCAATGCGCGCGACGCGGTCGCGGCCCAACATTGTGACCTTCACGACCATTATGCGTGCTGTGGCGTTTACGACCGCTGTGCCGGCGATCGAGTGCCAGCGCTTTCTTGCGCACGCGCGCGAGGAAGAGACGTTTGACGAGGCGCTGTACATCGACGCGCTGGAGACCTGCGCGGTCCGCCAGGCGATGATCGCGGCGTCCGCCGTGCTCCGCGATATCAAAGAAAAGGACGTGACGCTACGCAACAGCGAGCGGCTAGTCGTCGCGATCGCCAAACTCGTCGAAAAGCGTGCTGACAAGGAGACGTTGCTGAGCGAGTGGCTTCAGGATGGCATCGTCACGCAACACGAGGTGGATCAGATCGGGGTAGCTGTGAACGCGACGTCGTCGCGCGCTGACGGCCCTAAGTCGCTCGGTGCGCTCGGCAACCAGACGTCTGACAGCGTGCGACTCGCGGTTGTGCAGCACGATATCAGTCGACTCACTGAACGCATTGCGAATGGCTCGATGGTGTCCACGTACGTGTCCGCAATATCGGCTTCGCGTGGCGCATCTCTAGCAGTCGCAGTTGACGTTTTGGTATGATGAATATTGTGGCTACAGGAATGATTTTGAGACGCTCATCCACCAGTGTCGGAAGCGCAAGTGGAAGGAAGAGGTGGACATGATCATCCAGGCGATGCGCAAGCTCGCAACCGAAGGCTGGGAGATCCCGTCTGGCTCGGACGAGGTCGCGCCGACGATTCTCCCTCCTCAGCCGCACTTGATGCCCAACAGCAAGACGTTTGTGTCGGTGGTGGACTCGTATTTGGTCGCGGGTGACGAGCCACTCGCGTGGAAGGCGTTCCAGGAAGTGGGCGAGCGCGAGGAGCTGACGCGCGAGCAGGCACTCTACCGCAAGTACGTGCGCGGCTGCTACCTTCTGACGGACTGCACGCACATCCAGGAGATGCTGCAGCTCGCGCTCGCCGACGGCGGCATTGTGTTCACGAACCGCATGTGCCTCGAGCTCGCGCGCATGCACGGATATCGCCACCAAGAAGGCATCAATGTCGTGCTCTGCCAGATCCCGCTGGGTACGCGCGAGAAGAAGCAGCAGTACATGGAAGAACTCGTGACGTCGTGCGCGTACAAGCACAACACACAGGGTGTCGTGGACACCATCGAAGTACTGCCCGCACACGGACTGAGCCGGTCGGCCAAGACTGAGATGGCCGTGTTCATATGCTGCTTGCAGCACGAGCAGCACAAGGAAGCGCGT
This sequence comes from Pythium rhizo-oryzae, assembly GCA_027475725.1. NCBI lineage: Eukaryota > Oomycota > Peronosporomycetes > Pythiales > Pythiaceae > Pythium > Pythium rhizo-oryzae. The sequence continues at coordinate 5,571 of JAMFLL010001501.1, read as the reverse complement.
GAGATGATGCGGTTCTTCCAGGAGAGGCGTCTCCTGCTCGACATTCCCATGTACGACTCGCTGCTGCGCGAAATGTACTTCAAGTACACGCGCCGCGGCGGCGTGTTCGACGAGTCCTCGCGCGGCGTCGCGATGCGCACGCTGCAGATGCGCAAGTCGCTCTTTGACGCAGCTTTCCGGGAAAAGGAAGCGCTGGAGGCTTTTGCCACGACGGCATACCACATCGAATACCGCGCCAAGTTCATCACTGCATGGCGCGAGCAGGAAAGCGATGGCGCCGCCGTGGACGCGCCGTGTCCTATGAAGTACTGGTGCCAGCTGCACACACTCGAGTGCGCACCGCTCATGTTCACGCAGCACGTCGTGGAGGTCATCACCACGATCCGCGACAAGGAGTCCAAGATCGCCAAGCAACAGCTCATCCGCGAGGCACTAGAGTCGACGCCAGATCCATTCCTCTTCAACCTACGCGCGGTCTCCTCGCTGCGTGCGCTGGATCTCACGTACCGCGGACAGGGCAAGCTGTCCAAGCAGATGCTGACGATCCTTTCGGAGGCCGAACCGCAGCCGCACCACGTCCAGTTCTGCCTCGACCAGCTAAGCGTGCTGACCGTGCACATCGTCAAGGAGCTGGACGACGTGATGCAGCTTCATCGGTACGACCAGCAGCGTATCCTCGACTTTTGCATGGACGCGCTCGAGACGGAAAACGTGGACAAGACCATCGGCTACCTCATCAGTCGAGAGGCCCTCTACACCGTCGATACGGCGCGTTTCTTCACGCCTAAATTCGCCGAGCTCTACGTTCTCCACGGCGTCGTGACGATCCTGCAGTTCTTCAAGCCAGACGTGGAGCACTCGACAGAGATGAAGCGGCATTTCCTGCGAGAAGTGATCGACGTCGAGAGTCTCAGCGACGAGGACGGAGACGCCAGCGGCATGCCACTCACGCGCCGCGCGATCTTCGAGTTCAAGCTCGAGCACGACAGCGAGTTCATGCCCATCATCATGATGCCTCCGCCCGAGCGCCAGTTCGCGTCGTCCACGGTCTCTGCCGTGGACGAGAGCCTCGTCCTTCAGCTTCCTCTACCCGAGAGCCAAGTGGTCATCGTTGACCAGGACGAGTCGCTCGCGGTCGCTTACGACGTCATGATGCAGCCGGGTGTACATCGCATCGGCATCGACGCCGAGTGGCGCCCCGATGCGCGCGGGTACGCGCAGTCCAAGTGCTCACTCCTCCAGATCGCATGCGACACGCACGTGTTTCTTTTTGACCTTATGGAGCTGTCCATCAGCGACCTCGAGGAGCTCTTTTCGCATTTGTTCAGCTCGCCGTCGATCCTTAAGCTTGGTTTTGCGCTGGACGGCGACATCAAGCGGCTCCAGTGGTCATTCCCAGACGTTACATGCTTTAATGTCGTGGAGAACGTGTTGGATTTCAACCACGACGAGCTGCCGGGTGAGGAAGATCATCACACTCCATATGAAACGGAAGACGAGAGGCAGCGAAAAGAAGAAGAGGTCCGCGCGGCCAAGAAACGCCGCCGGCATCGAGGACTCAGCGCGTTTGCGCAAGAGATCCTTGGTTCGCCGCTCAACAAGACCCAACAGAAGAGCGATTGGGAAAAGCGACCGCTTTCGCCCCAGCAAATCAAGTACGCGGCGTTGGACGCGTACTGCCTGCTCATGCTCCACGATCGAGTGAACCTAGTGCGTAGCGGAGATGGAGCGATCTAAGTTCAGCACGGTTCACATGATGAAGCTTGACGTTTTGCTGCTGAGAGAGTAGATAGCCGAAGGAGATAAGTGTCCACATGCAACAAACTTGGGAGTGTGGTCGGTTGGGGCCTCCGTAGCCTTGTGTTGAGCTTACCCCCATGAAGCAGCCGTTGATAGAGCGATTCATTAGATCAACACTCGTGGTCAGGCTCATCAGCCGGCGGAAGGAGAAAAGAGAGAGAACTTATGGTTCCCATCGGCAAGTAGGGATTCTGGGGCATTGGATCGTACGAACGGCACTACGTAGTGAACTCCTAGCATCACGGCAAATGGTCCGGTCCGGGGAGACCGCGCCAGGAGAACCTTGTGGAGTGAGCTATGCATTTCGCTATCGCCAAGGCATCCGGATCGCTTCCTGGTTTGTGTCTTCGTGGGCTTCCTGACGCGTAACACCGCAAGAGCGCGCTGTGATGTACAACGCAACATCAGATGGGTCCGGTAGTATGGTTGGGACCGCCACGACTTGCCATCCATGCACGGGGCTCATGGGAGATCCGGGCGACGGGACCTCCTGGCAGAAGGTCTCGTCCAGTTGCACATAGACCGTCCGGGCATGTCCGAAACTTCAACCGCTGACACCGCTGATGGTCTCACCGCGCGTAATAATCAGGATTGGGGTGTTTATGAAATCCTAGAACATGGTTTCTCCGTTTTATCGACGTCGTTCTCGTCGCAGGTGGGCCAACAAGCACGCGGACGCCAAGACCAGCAAGGCGAATGAGGTCGTGGTGCTGCGCGTGACGGCCGAGCCCAAGGGCGTGGTCGTGAACGAGTCGGCCAAGCTCGGCGGCGGTTTCACGTACACGGCGGCGACGTAGCAGCTCGAGATCGACCCCACCAAGCTCAACCTTGAGCATCGTGGACCCGATCTCGATCGTCTGGAACTAAACCAGCGACCACGATTGATGCGTCGGCTTCGCTTCGTAGTCTCCACTCTCGACGTGAGTCGTCCCTAGAGCTGCAGCGATCCTTCATACCGTCATTTCCACTGCGGTTCTTTTCGAGTATCCCTTCGGTCTTAGCGTCATTAGTCGGAGTGTCATTGTACATCCGAGCTCCGGGTTTGTATGTCGGAGTGGATCCGAACAAGGTCGTCCGTGCGATCGCACCGGAGGCGGTGGGAGGGGTCCAGGCAAGCGCCGTTGTGACAGCCTCCTGAGGCGGCACATTGCAACGCGGTGAAGCAACACGACTGAGAGTCTCGACACGGCACCTGTGTCCGATGGCCATTGCCAAGGTCCTATTGAACTACAACCGCCAAGAGGACCGCACTAGGCACTGTGGGCGGCGCCCGTAGGTCATGCTATATCCAGTAGTGCAAGGCGGGGGTCGTGATCAAGGCTGCCACATGGCCGGATCTCGTGCTTCGATAGAACGCCGCTGGATTCAATCGCACACTTGATCAGGAGATGCCGGAGCTGACACACCGGTTGTCGTGTGTGATTGCAAAACGATCCGCCTTCCCTCGAATGTTAGTTTCGCTTTTCGCCGGGGCGCCCTTGTGACGCTACGCGACGCGTTTTGAGTGCCGAGCACTCATTGCTGTACCGGTACATGTACTTGCACCGCACAGCCTGTATACGCGCGTGGCGCTTGCAGTTGCGGAAGAAATCCAGTGGGGGGCCGTGTGTGACAGTCCATCCCACCTCCGCCCAGAAGAGGCGGCGTGTAACTGTGCAGAGTCTCGACACCAAGCAGCCAGGGAGATGGAGCTCAGCAACGCAGAATGATGGCCGTGGTGATGGCACGTTGACGCCTTCTATATCTGTTCTGAGTGCGAAATAGTAGCCGGCAGCTGTGGATGCGCCGGACGAGCTTCGAATCATACTGTCACAGGCTTCCTATAGTATGTGACGGACTCTGTTGGGCACACCAGCACCAGAAACCGGAATCCCATGCAGGCGTCACGACGGGCGCGCGTGCAAGAATGCGCATTGGGCTCCGCATGTGTTCATGCACCAGAGAAGTCACCCAACACTGCGATCGAGGAGAAATCCAGCGAGAGGAGCGACCAGTTCGGACGAGACCACGGATTCCGGAGGAAGGGAGAGTGCAGGCGGTCGGTCGAACACTGTTGCGTGTCGCCCCCTCCGGCCACTTGCTCAGCGATTGCACGCAGTGGGTTCAGACCCCACGTCACGCAGAGCGCGTGGTGGTCTCGTTCCCCGAGAGCCGCCGAGCGTGGTTACCGGCATCTGAACAGCGAGCTGAGCCACAGTTGAGCAGCAGGTCATGAGAGAACGTGCTATGCATTCGAATGTGCACACACCGCATAAGCCAGAACACGAACGGCGTTCCTGTGTTGCAGTGTCTACAGTACGGCGCCAAGGCCCAATTGCTTTCTTCACGCCACGACGCCACCGGCTCCTGGGAAGAGGAACCAAGGTTCCAAGGAAGAGGAACCAAGGTTCCAACCTTATAGGGCTCCTCCTGCGTCGAGATTCCTGCTTCCTGCGTGCGTGCGGAAGCCCAAACCGCCACGCGCGAACGGACAGGTGTGGCTCCTCTCCTCCCGCTCCTCGCTGCTCTCGTTTCCCCGCCTCTGTGTGGGAATTAGTAAGGGGAGGAGCGACAGGAAGCGGAGCTCGTGTTTTGTCCAGTTGCACATAGAGCGTCCATCCTGGTGCCAAACTTCAACCAGGTTGCTGAACCACATGGTGGTCATGTTTGTTAAAACCCTATCTTTACGTGGACACAACATGCATAAACCAAGTTATAACACCCACGTAAATCCGTTTATGGTGACAAAACCCAGCGAAAAAAGCGATTCCGTGGCGCGCGTTTTGCCGATTTGGCCCAGTCTGCGCGCGCTTCAACCGAGACCAGAGACAGCGACGGGCCAGCGGACACCACACGGGCACGCACGAGATCCAATGGGAGGAGAGCGTCCACGAGAAATCCAGTGGCCGATGCCACTCTCGGGAGCAAGGTGACAGGCGCTGCTGGGTGCGCGATCAGGTCCGCAGCGGCTCGCTCGGACCGATGTGACGCCGCCTTGGCCTGGAGGCGGCCTCGGCCACCCTCGGGCCTTCTGGGGCACTGTATGGAGGCAGGTGGGCGTGTGGCACGCCATGCAACGCACGTGAGCGCCTCGGATTGCTCGACGCTCACTTCTCAAGTCGCCCTCTTCCCGACAAGTCTCGACCCCCCTCTCGCACGCGGAAGACCACGATGATCCCCAGCATCGGCTCGATCCGCCTCGGCCAGGTGCTGCTCATGATCGGCTGCCTGACGCTCCAGGCGCAGGAGCTGATCACGCCGGACGACGGCTCCGGCAAGCTCACGATGTTCTTCAAGCAGCCGCTGTGGCCCAACCCGAACATCCACTACAACGCCTACGACGGCGCCGGCTGGACGTCCGTGCCCGGCATCCCCATGCGCAAGAGCACGAACGGTAACTTCTCGGCCGACGCCGGCTGGTGGGAGTACTCGATCCAGACCAGCGAGTTCGAGTTCGTGTTCAACGACAACAACGGCCTCTGGGACAACAACGACAACAACAACTACAAGGTCAACAGCGCCGGCACGTGGGCCGTCGTGAGCAAGCTCACGACCCCGCCGACGGCCCCGCCGCCGAGCTACATCGGCGGCGCCGGCTACAAGGTGGCGAGCGCCAAGACCCTCGGCGACCGCACGCAGCTCACGCTCACGGCCATCACGCCCTCGGACACGCCCTACGGCGCCGACATCAACGAGCTCACGGCCGACTTCTTCGTCAGCAAGGACAACGTGCGCGTCAAGATCTCGGACAAGAACAACAAGCGCTGGGAGGTGCCGACGTCTTTGTACGGC
>JAMFLL010001500.1:0-15487 GCA_027475725.1 Pythium rhizo-oryzae | reverse complement strand
CACGCCGTTCTTCACCAACTACCGCCCGCAGTTCTTCTTCCGCACGGCCGACATCACGGGCTCGATCCAGCTCAAGGCCGGCACGGAGATGGTCATGCCTGGTGACAACACGGCGATCGACATCGAGCTCATCTCGCCCGTCGCGCTCGAGGCCGGTATGAAGTTCTCGATCCGCGAGGGTGGCCGAACGATCGGCGCCGGCGTCGTGTCCAAGGTGGACGCTTAGGAGAGAGGAACCGCAGCGAAAGAGAGAGAGAGAGAGGCGCGAGTGCGTGGCTTAGGGAAGGAGAGGCGTATAGGACGACTCGAGACACCTACGGTACGTCGCCCGTGCTTTTTGATTTTTCAGAATAAACGTACAGATGTATAGCCTTTTCTTGCGTTGCTTCAAGCGATAGAGCGTGGCGAGACGATACGTCGAGGCTCGAGGTGTCGCAGTCGAGGGTAGTTATCGGAACCAAAGCCGGCTTACTTCACTCGAGAGCGAGCATCGAGCTGGCGGAGATCCAGCTCTGTGTGGTCTCACATCCGCGAAATCGCGGCTCTGTACCCCCACAAATACGGCGGATGATATGAAAAGATACCGGTACGGGGAAGAGAACTACTCGCATGGCGCGGTTCACACATGTAGAAGCTCCGCTTGAATTAGATCCCTTGTGCAAGTGGGTCGAACAGACGAAGCGAAGTTTAGCCACGACCATTCTCACTGCACGAGATCATCAGTAGGCGTTTCGCCATGGAGCTCTGCGGCCAACGGACTTCTGCCTTATCGCTTGTCGATCGCGTTTGGCGCTCTGGTGGATGGCGCAGTTGGTCTCCTCCTTTCGTCGCCGCCAAGTGTGCTCTGGTAGCGCACTCTCTCGGCACCGTCTCACCAGCAACCGTGCGTGACCAAGATGAAGAAAATGGCGCACTGGACACTTCCACTCGAAGGCGAGCTGCTACAGCGACGACAAAGACATCAAGGCATGCGTATGCGTCGTGAGCGGGTACTAGAACCTAAAGTATTGTCGCAAAACAGCTCCCTCAAGATGGCATCGACTTGGTGGCACGTGCGGTGAGATGCTGGAGGCTTCGTTCCTAGTACAAATCTCGCGGTACGCTGAGCGCGGAGCCTGAACAGTCGTCAGCGGTGCGTGCGAGGAGCCGAGAGAGCAGCGAAGCGATAAGATCGACTCACAGTAGCAGTTTGAAAAAGCACTGCTGCGAGCTCATCCGCCGACTCTACTGTTGCGTCCTGGGCAACTGGTCGCTGCCAAACGCACGGATCGATCGCGATGTAGAATTCGGCACAGCTCGCACGTTGGTCAATGGAGCCGTCGTAAGGTTGGAGGACGAGACCAATTGCACCACTGGATCGGGAACGCTTACGATCAACACTAGCCGGTTAAACGACATGCTGCATGGTCGGATTCCGCGGAACACGAACGAATTAAATCGGTTCGATCGGCACACTGGGAGATGGCATCCGCGAGGGAAAACGGCACGCCTCCAGCAGGAATACGGAGGAAAATGAGACTCGACACCACACGTGCAGCACCACCGAGTGCCTCCTGCGACAGCTCCACTCTAAGTTTGAACCTCGGGACGCCAACTCTGGGCAACATGATCGATAGTACAATCGCTTGGACGCTCCGCTGCACTCGCGGACATTTGTCGCCATGTCGGGCGGGGGTGACGGAAGAACGTGACGGACAACTCCAACTCGAGGTCAACACCAGGAACACAGCGTGATCCACATGAATACACCTGCCCTGCCCTTCCGTGGCATGCCTGCCACGACCGCTGTGTCTGTTCATCGCTGTGTCTGTTCATCGCGGTCGGTGCGGTCAGCCTTCGATCTCCCCAAACCAGAGGCGGTCGCCCAACTGGACCAGAACCTTGACTCACGGGCCGACCACAAGAGCAGTTTCGGCGTTTATGCGTGTGTAAGACGCCGAAAGAATCGGGGAAAAGTGGCGCTCTGCTCGATTTAGCGCTATGCGTCTTGTGCTCACCCTGGAGGTACACATGCGACAGCGTCAAAACGCGTTCCCAACGGACATGGCGATCTTGTTGGTCTCCGACGGTGCACACGTATTCGCAATCAAAGAGTGGGCAGTCACGCCGATGATGAGAGGGAAGTCGTTTCTGATCGTATATTTTCGCGCCGATGGTGGCGCCCCCGATCGAGGTGCAAAGGTACTACACCGTAAGCCCGCAGCTAAATTTGCTCGCCAAAACGACCACATCGCCTTTTTTTTTTCTGCCGCGCTGCGACACGACACAACTCGGCTACGACGGTGGAGCATGTGCGGGAGCCCACACTTTCTATACGCGTCGGCATCATTTGCACAAGTCTCCTGCGGCATCTACCAGACAACCCGTTCTCCGCGATGGTTCGAACAACCAAGACCGCCGTCGGTAAAAGCGACACGACTAAAGCCCACCCAGTGACAGCTCGTGCTACGAAGATCATGAAAGCAACGCTTGATACCCGCGAGCGCGGGCGGCAGTACCGCGCGCGGCTCAAGGTCTATCACAAACAACTCAGACTCACTGTCGCGGACCTACAGAGACATGTGCACGACCTCGAGCTTCTCTCGACACTCCAGAACGAGCTGACGTCGCACTACACCACGGAGACTGTGGCGACGGTTGTGGCCCACGTCCAACACGAGCTGGATCAGCGAAGAGGAGGAAGAGCTCGCTCGCTCGTAGCAGACAACCCTTCCAGTTTTCAGCTACGTGCCCATGTGGAATTGTTGGAGGTGGCGTGCTGCCACGACGGCACCGTGGTCGTTCTGCGCGGCTCGCTGCGCGGCACGTTGCCGCAAGACCTAATCCACCGGCTCTACTTCTGCGTGCCAGGCAACACAACGCTGCTCGACGCGCTGGTTGACCGCGAAGTGGCGTTCCCGACGACGCGAACGCTGTATTTTGGGCAAGACGGCATCGTTGTGCGAGAAGCGGAGGAGACCGACTATGCGCCGGCGCTGTCGGCGTTCACACTTCATGGGCGCGGACTCGGCGAGATGCTGCGCGAGATCCAAGTCTCACAGACGACGAGTCGTGGTCGGATGGAAAGCGAGAACGACGCCCACGTGGAGGCTTCCGTATCATTTTCCTAAACCTGACTCACGGTGCACTTACACGGCTCGTGGACGGCGCCCACTAGTCAAGGATACGACTAGCGCGCTGGTGAGAGTGTTCGCATAGGCGACCAACAGTGTCATCACTGATGTCGCGTCCAGACTAGCGAATCACCATGTGCATGAGTCTGAAGGCGCGTGGGCACACATGCGGGTTTGGTCCAACACGATCGCTCAAGGACGACGAGGCGCTGCGCCAGCGGCGGACTACTATTGCCCACGAATGACGGACGTCCACTCACGGGAGGAAGACTTCGTGATCCCAACGATACGAGCGATGACAGTCGACACCATGCTCGCCCCACGCGGAGAGTCCCGGACATTTGGTTGAGGACCCGACTGACGTCGGGCAGCAGCTCCGCTTCCAGTTCTACGGGAGAAAATGCATCCGCGACATACTCGTAGCACAGACCAACAGACCAACATTGGTGTTTTCCTTCGCGTTCATTACTTGGGTTTGGTTGGAAGCCGGCACTGTTTTCCATGGAGTTCTGAGGCATAGTCTCTGTCTCCCTCTCTGTCTAGTCATCCCTCGCAACCACACGACTCGAGTCTTCAATCTACAGTTCAAAGCGCGAGGCTGTCTCTGATGCTGGGGGCAACCGACACAGTGAGTGACGCCCTTTCGCAATCGCTTTGCGACTGACCAGACCAGGACGCTGAACGATTTGTTGAAGCCGATGCACCCACGCCATGTGGGCCACACAACTGTATCCATCTATGTCAACTGAGTGGCTCTTCACGAGGGCCGACTCCACAATAAATTCCTTCTTCACTCCCGCTCAGGTCGGCTCGTTAGACTCGTACTAAGACGCGCCGAGGCCTCCCACCTTTAGCTAATGCAAGGTCACGAGGCCTAGCTATTTTCGATGACTCTACGTCTTTGCCCGAAACGCTCGGTGCGTTCTGACCGAGTGGGTCTAGAGCAACTTCTCGAAGGGGATGGACGAGCACGTTTTCGTCGATGGAGCAACTCCTCTCTTCTAAGCCCTGGAGTCGAGCACCTGCTGGACGTGCATTCGGCAACTTCTGGTGTGAATGAACAACTTCTGAGTTTCTAACAGCATCTTGATTGAGGGAAATATAACCCTTCTGGCCCTCCTTCGCGAGATTACTGTATGCAAGACGCTATGCGAATTTTCCCGGGACAGGGAATATGTTCCGACACCCACGCTGGACATGCGTTCAAGTTCTGTCGCCGTGCGGCGCCACCAAGTAGGTGGCGCCCCCAGATCGCATGGAGATTGGTAATCAACCTCCATGCGCTCTGAGACTCGACCGGCAGCCTCTACTCGCAGAAAATTGGTCCCCGGACGGCAAGGCCACGCTGCCCACTGCGCTCGCACGCAATGTTACGGTCACCAGCGCATAAGGACTTTGTGCACAAGGTCGTGGCGACCAAGGCTCCGCAAGTTCGCACTTGACTCGTAAAAGGTCGCCGAGGTCTTCATCTACAATGGCCTCGCCCCGCCCTGTGCGATGTGTGCAGTGGTTGCGTTCGTAAATACCACCGTTGAATTATCTCCTTCGTAGTCTCTCAATTTCATTTTCTCTCTCGCTACCACAGCATTAGTACTGGACCCATCGGTGGGCATTCGCGATTACCCGATGCACACGCAACTCTTGAGCACGGGAGCCACGCCTTCCCCGCTCAACTTTTTGTCGTGCGCATTCAGTGCCATGCACAGCCGCAGCGACATGCACAGCCGCAGCGACCAGTGCGTCTTGGCGTAAACGTGAGACGCATCGCCAGCGCGCCAGCGCTGCATCACATTTAAGGTACCTCGCGCGAGCTTCGCCGGTGCTCAATGTGCTTGGCGACGTGGAAGACCAGCGCGAGGACGCGCTTGAGCGTTTGCTCGGCGCTCTCGACGTTCGTGACAGGCGCCGACGAGTCCGACAGTCTCGTGCGACGCCGCTGGTCGTGCACACACGAAATCGGTTAGAAAGAGAGGCGATAGAGGATACAGAAATATGCATGACAGTCTTACGGTGATCGGTGATGTCTGCCGCGACTGACAACTGCATCGGCCCAATCATCCGGTCTCGCACTTTGAACTTCTCGTCGAGATGTTCTGGCACTTTGGGGGGGAGCCGTGGCGGGCGGAATCGACAATGAGCGGTTTACCTTCGCCACGCCGCACCGCGACGCCCCCGCTTGACTGGTGAGGAACTCACCCGCAATCGCAGAAGTTGCTCGATCTGAGATCGATCTGAGATCGAGCAACTTCTGCCTTGGCTGGAGGTGAATGGGTAATTTTTCACAATTGAAAGCTTTCCGTTTCTTTCATCGTAATATTCCAAGAGATTGCGCACTTTCTCTCGCACGCGAGAAGTTGCTCTAGACACCCTCGTTCTGACCGAGCCGTTGACCGGAGAGGATCTGCGGCTTCAATGGAAGGGTGCCCCAACAGAGCCGTTGAGAAGGCACAGTTTTTCTCCCACATTGCGGCTCTGTCGACCTTGACAGAGACCCTACCTTGATGCGTTTCGCAACTGTCCTGATCCTCTGAGGGTCAGGAGCTCATATCTATTTCTGCGGACGGTTCCAAGTCCGCGTCGCATTGGCGGGAATGTCCTGTTTTAGACTACCGCTCCGCGATGAAGCACACCCCCACTTTCGGCTCACCCTGTTCTCTTCCATCCAGCTTGTTGCGTTCGCTTTGTCGCGTAGAGGAATGCGCCGTGGACGTCACTTCTCAACGCCTCTGACGACGCTGACACGACTCGCTTGGTAATTTGCACACCATGGTAGAGGTGACTAGCAACACCCGCCGAGAGCTGCGACCGGCCCACAAGAAGTCCATCAAGCAGTCGGACGTAGCGACTAGTTCAAACCGTCAAGACCCAATCAAGGCGTCGCTGAGCAGTCGCGAGCGCGGGCGACAGTACCGTGAGCGACTGCGCCGCCACCACAAGCAGCTCCAGAGGGACGTGACGCACCTGCGCGAGCAAGTTCGAGACCTCAAGCTGCTCGCAGCGATGCAGCAACAGCTCAAGAAAAGCCCACCGTGCGTTGCGAACGCCGTGCTGGCCAGTGTACGAAATGTGCTTTTTGCGCTCCAGGCCTCGCAAGCGCGCGAAGTCGTCAGCGGCAACGACGACGTCCAGCCTGAGACGTCATCTTCACCGCTGCGTCTCCACGTCGCGACTTTCGTGCTGATCGGCTCAGCCAACGCGCCGATCGCCGTGCTGCGAGGCCACAAGCGCGGCAAACTGCCACACGAGCTGATTCATCGCCTCTACTTCTGTGCGCCGGGCAACTCGGCGCTGCTGGACGCGCTTATCGATCGCGAGGTCACGTTCACGACGACGCGAATGCTGTATTTTGGGCACGACGGCATGCTGACGCGCGACGTGGACGAGACCGACTACGCGTCCGTGCTGGCCAAGATCCCGGGGACCATAAGCGCGCTCGGCGCGATGTTGTGCGAGCTGGAAGGACCACGTGACGCCAGCGCGCCGCTTCAAAAGGGAATGCAAGTGTGGTAGAACATCGTTGTCGTCCGCTTGAAGCTCATGTAACGCCGGGCTTCGGCACGATATATCAAGCCGCGATTGCGTTGCGCCGCACACGGCTGGAACGAGTGAACGTTCAAGATCAGCTCACCACCCGGCACCACGTGTACGCTCCGCGTGAAAAACCTTTGAACCTGACACCCTGACGGCGGAGGGACAGAGTCGAGCGAAGTGGTGATGGTTGTCAGTGCGTCTTGCCGTCGTATCGTGGAGGGTTGCACTCGTTGAGTGACTCGTGCGACACGTGGCGTACAGTACAAGCATAGCTGGCTCCAGCATGCTTGTGACCCTCTTTATGTCGTGCTCCCCAGTACTCACCCAGTTGGTACGCTCCAAACATTCCAGGAGATAGCCATCACGCCTCACGTCTTGTTCGCCTCGGTCGCGCAGTCTCCAATCGGCAGCGTCTCCGCCGAGACGCCCACAAACACTCGCTCATGCTGCGCCGTATTGTCCAGGTCACTATATGTGGCTTGTGGCTCGCCACCAGTGTCTCTGGCTTCTCGGCGTGTCGAAACGAATCGGCTCCGTTCCGTCACCCTGGCCTGCTCCACAAGACGCGCGACCTGATGCGCATGAAGAAGGCAGTTGCTACCGGCCTTGAGCCATGGACGTCCGCGTTCAGTAAGCTCACGACCAACAAACATGCGGCACTCAGCTGGACGCCCAACGGCGTGCCCGTCGTCTATCGAGGCGCCAGCAAGACGGGCGAGTACACGGAGAACTACGGCAAGCTCTACAATGATGCGGCCGCAGCCTACGCGCTGGCCCTCCGATGGCACATCTCTGGCGACGACGCGTACGCCGACAGCGCCGTGAAGATCCTGAACGCCTGGACGACGACGCTAGAGAAGATTGAGGGCTCGTCCGATCGGTACCTGGCGGCCGGATTGTACGGCTACCAGCTCGCCAACGCCGCCGAGCTGCTACGAGGATACGACAACTGGACACCGAGCGAATTTGAGGCGTTTGTGGAGATGATGCTGACCGTGTTTTACCCGATGAACCACGATTTTCTCACCAACCACAACGGTGCCAAGATCGACCACTACTGGGCCAACTGGGACCTCGCGAACATGGCGTCGATGATCTCGATCGGCGTGCTGGCGGACCGCGTGGACATTTTTGATGAGGCAGTGGCGTATTTCAAGACTGGTGAGGGCAACGGCGCGATCTCGAAGGCGGTGTGGAAGATCTACGACGACGGCACGGGCCAGGTGCAGGAGAGTGGCCGCGACCAGGCGCACGCGACGCTGGTTATCGGACTGCTCGGTACGATCTGCCAGACGGCGTATAACCAGCGAGAAGACCTGTTCGCGTACGACAACAATCGCGTGCTGGCAGGCGCCGAGTACGTGGCCAAGTACAACTTGGGCTTCGACGTCAACTACACGACGTACAACAACAGCGACGTGTCGCAGCCCATTGTCTCGGACAAGGCGCGCGGCCAGGTGCGTCCCGTGTGGGAGATGCTATACAACCACTACGTGGTGGACAAAAAGCTCGCGGCGCCATACATCACCGCGTGGGCGCAGAAGGTGCGTCCTGAGGGCGGCGGCGGCAACTACGGGCCCAACAGCGGCGGCTTCGATGCGCTCGGGTACGGCACGCTCACGTTCTCGCGCTGGGCGACGGCCACTACCAACGGCACGACCACCCAGTGAGGGAATGTCGGCTCTCGCGTGCGGGTGGGTTCGTGCATGTAGAAGTCGCCCAGCAGGATCCAACGGATCTATTCGTTCTTGTTTGAGGAGCTCCCGATGGGTTCATCTTCGGAATCTTGTTCGTGGAGGTGAGACCATCGGATATCTCCGTGGACTGTTTCAAATACAAGGCTCATGTTATCATTATGTCGCGTGTATGTTGCCCCAAGAGGTCCAGTTCTGTTCACCGTCAAGTCAGTTCAGACCCTTCATGTTCCTTCTTTCGTCTATATTAGGACGTTAATCCAGTCTTAGAACTCCACCCCGTGGAGTTCTAAGACTGGATTAACGTCCTAATATAGACCAAAGAAGGAACATGAAGGGTCTGCACTGCAAGAGAGCCCAAAGCCGCTTGGATTCAGCGTCTCAAGAGTCGGAGGAGGCCAGATGGGAGCCACGCGCTGGTTGGTCTTGTTACCCAGCCACGTGGGTTCGATCCTACCACTGCCAGTGGCACTGCCACGGCGCCATGTGACGCCCAGGGCTGTGGGTGCGTCTCACCTCAACATGTCAACTGGGCCGACCCGCTGAGCACACTCCTCCATCTTCCTCGCTCAGTCTTCAATAACACGCGTCTCCGTTCGCGATTCTCCGTCTTGGCAATGTGGCTCCGTGGCGCGCTCGCGGCGGCCGCAGCGGCGCTTCTCTCTATCGGCGTAGCAGCGACCGTGCCAGCGCCAGCCACGGCTTTCCAGCACCCGGGGCTGCTCCACTCGGCGCGTGACTTGGTGCGAATGAGGAAGAGCGTGGCCGCCGGGCTCGAGCCGTGGACCCAGAGCTACTCGACACTGACGGCGAACAAGCACTCGTCGGCTAGTTGGACGCCCAACGCCGTGCCGATCGTGGTGCGTGGGACGCGTGGCGGCGAGAACTACAACAAACTCTACCACGATGCGGCCGCGGCCTACGCGCTGGCACTGCGCTGGCACATCTCTGGCGACAGCGTCTACGCTGACAGCGCCGTCAAGATCCTCAACGCCTGGGCGACAACATTTCAGAAGATCGACGGGACCTCTGACAAGTACCTCGCCTCGGGACTGTACGGCTACCAGCTCGCCAACGCCGCCGAGCTGCTGCGAGGGTATTCAAAGTGGCCATCAACCGAGTTCACGGCATTCGTGGACATGATGCTGACCGTATTTTACCCGATGAACCACGATTTCCTCACCAAGCACAATGGCGCCAAGATCGACCACTACTGGGCCAACTGGGACCTCGCGAACATGGCGTCGATGATCTCGATCGGCGTGCTGGCGGACCGCGTGGACATTTTTGATGAGGCGGTGGCGTATTTCAAGACGGGTGAGGGCAACGGCGCGATAATGAACGCCGTGTGGAAGATCTACGACGACGGCACGGGTCAGGTGCAGGAGAGCGGCCGTGATCAAGGCCATGCGACGCTTGTGGTCGGCTTGCTCGGTGTGTTTTGCCAAATGGCATACAATCAGAAGCACGATCTGTTCGCGTACGACAACAACCGCGTGCTGGCGGGCGCCGAGTACGTGGCCAAGTACAACTTGGGACTCGCAGTCAACTACACGAGCTACAGCAACAGCGAGGTCACTCACAAGGACGTCTCGGTCCAGAATCGCGGCGAGGTGCGTCCCGTGTGGGAGCTGCTATACAATCAGTATGTCGTAACCAAGAATGTGGAGGCGCCGTACATCACGGCCTGGGCACGGAGGACGCGACCCGAGGGCGGCGGCGGCAACTATGGCACCAACAGCGGCGGCTTCGACCAGCTCGGCTACGGCTCGCTCACGTTCTCGCAGTGGCAGCCCACGCCAGCCACCGCCGTCCAGATGCTGATACGGCTGAGCGCAGTGTAAGAAGAGATCGTTCTTTCAATAAAGCTATCTGTACAACTAGACCTCATGCAGCTGGACTGAAGTTAGCTGTAAAACTAGACTTAATGCAGCTGGACTGGAGCTTTCTCGCATTCGAAAGTACACCAAAGCAGGCTTCGAGACGTGTTGCTGATCGAACGTCCGTGAGCCGTGGATTGTTTTGATATATCGGCATAGAAACGGTCTTCGTTGGATCGCAGGACACGAACCCACACAGAATCGCTGTTCGACGGCTCGTGGATTGTGCGTGTGTGTGTGTGTGTGTGTGTGTGTGTGGACGCCCTCGTGTCTATCAATCTTTGTATTCGAAAGCCGATAAGCTCGCTGTGGGCCGTGGCTTTATAGCACAGCTTCGCCATGGTGGAACACGGGAGAACGAGCGGTAGGCGCAGCGAGCTGCAGCGAATCGCGAAGACAGCGCAGCGTGTTCTAAGACCGGGTTCCAGAAGGCCTACGGGGCAACTTCAACAGCGCACGCCAGCGCTGAGAGTGTGCGCTGCGCCACCATATCGCGCGCTGCTTTGCGGCCGCAGTCCTTTGGATTATGGAATAAACACCGACTGTATCGCTGGATGCTCTGCCGACACCGTGGCCGCGGTGACGCCAATCGCAGACAGTGGGTCTTGGGAAGGCGATCACGTTTGGCGCTGTGATGAGAGAGACTCGGAAGTTGGAGCAGTAGACATTGGGAGGCAGGCGCGCGTGGCGAGACGCTGGGACAGTTCTCTTTGGTGAGTTGTACGCGCCCGTTGCCCCCCCCCCCCCCCTGGCTTTAAACTTGGAAGCCTATCCTTCGCAAGGCCAGCTCTCGCGCTCCCAAACAGATTACCGGTACGCACCCGTGGCCGACGGCCTTTAAAGCGACAGGTCTCCCACAGGTCTGTGGTGCAAAGGAACGCCACGCGCCAGCCTTCCTCTGCACCACGAAGGTGCCGATAACGCCATTGCTTGGAAGCTCTACGGTGTGTGGACAGCGCGTTCCAGGAGACAAGCGCACTGGCGGTAAAGACCAGACCACGCGCCGAGCGACCTCCCGGGATGTGGCGACAAAGTGATCCCGCGCTGGTCATCGCAGTCAAGTCAGGTACATTTGAAGTGGACAAAGACAACGCATGGATCATTTGATAGAGGTGGATGTTAAATCCGTAACTGCGAGGATTTGATTCATAGAGGTTCAGAAGCGAGCGCCGTGCGTTTGGCGCCGCCCGCCCAAGCGACCGCACCCGCCGCCTTTGTCCACTCCCTCCATTCCAACGCGACTTGAGACCACTCGCCTCCTTCCATGCCCTTGCGTGCGCAGCTGACCGGCCGTGGACTGCCGCGCTCTTCCGATCGCGCTCGATGATAAAACGCCACGCTGAAGAAGGTGCGTCTAGTGAGCCCACGCTCCGCCATGAAGAGACTTCCGCGATTGATGGCACCGACGGCGCTGCGCGGATCGTGGAGAGATGACCACCGGTCGCTATTACACCCCCCAGCTCCCAGGAACGCGTCCGAGTACGAGCTACTTCAAGCGTCGTTTTCCTCCGCCACACGAAGAGCGCGCGAGCTCGGCGGCTTTCCATCAGCCCGACAAGGAACTCAAACCGACGACGCGAAGTCTCGCGCCGTTCGTGGCAGAGATGGCGGGCGACATGGCGACGTGGTGGCGCTGTCGTCGAATACTCAAGCGGCTCAGCGGCGTTACGACGAGCTGTTCAAGCTCACGTTGGTCAACTGGACCTCCAGGTACGCTTTCTCCCAAACTCGCTCTCTTTCGCAACGGAAGGGTCGTAACGCGGTCTGTGCGTGTGTGTGTGTGGGTAGCAGAAGAGCTGCTCACGTTCTAACAAGACGGCTCGACAGCTCCGAGCGGTCCGACGCGTGACAGCCACAACACAAAAGAGGTTGATCGTTCCAGATACTCGTTCGGTCGCCCAATGTCGTCGGTTCGCGTCCGTGCGGCTGCGAAGGACCCTCCGACAGTGTACAGTGAATACAGTACTGACTCCTGCTTCTCGTCGGAACGACACGGGCCATCTTCATTTACACCAACAGCCGACGTGTCGTTCCCACGACGGTGTTCGAACTCCCCCGCGTGACGTTCTGTCGTCTCCGTATCTACACACGCGACGATCTCCACTGTGATGACCAAGTCGTTGTCAAGACGGTCCCAGCTCAAGTTGATCGAGCCGAGAGAAACGTCTCCCAGGAACGGATCGAGTTTGTCGAGACGTGATGCGCTCCGCCGCGCGCGGGTTCCAAGGTCCAGCAGCCCTGTAGAACTGGAGGGCTCAGATACGATGACGGATTCTCGTTGTGTGTTTCCACAGCGTGACGTATTTTCAAATGACGAATTGTTTTGGTGGGTTTCCACGGCCTGACGGATCTTCAAGCATGTTTTGTGCGTCGCACGCGCCAACCGGATCCCCCGCAGTCCCTGGGCGTTTCTCATCCCGGAACTGAAGGCGATGTGTTCACGACGTGTGCGCAAAAGAGGGTGGATCAGGTACGAACGAAGCAAAAGAAGGTGAGACTTAGCCCACCGGCTCCAAACACACAACGCGTTGATTCTCTGGTCTTGGGACTCATTGCGCGCTCTTCCCGCCCTGACCTTTTCCAAGATCCACACCGTCAAAAGCAAACTCACTCGCCCAGGGCAACTAGGCCCAGGGCTCACCGACACCTTCTCCGGGCCGTGTCTCGTAAGCTGTGGACGTCGTTGATATCCCGGCCGACTGTCCGGTCGCTTCAGTCTCTTCGGAACACAAACAGCCACGTCTCCCGTGGCTCCAGATCTCTCGCTCGCTCGCTTCGCACGGCGTCCAGTTCACTCAACGCATGTCAAACCGTCCCGATGCGTGCGAGTCCGACAGCGACGACCGGGGCGGCTTGACCCCAGCGACCCAGGCGCTGACATTGACGCTCCCCCAACGAAGACGGAGGCGACATACTGCGACCCAGGGATCGCCATCGCCGACGACGTCGCCGGCGGTCGCGTCTTCCCGGCAGGCGACAGGCCGGCGTCGCAAGCTGCCGGAGATGACTAGCGGACAGCGAGCGCGGTACTACCGCCTGCTCCACGCCGCCGAGAACGAGGCGCTCGAGCACACCACCGCCGTGCTGCGGCGACAAGTCGAACGACTGGAGTACCGACTCGCGCTCAAGCGGCAGCTCGTCGACCGCGCGGTACCACCGAACGCGTCGAATCGCATCCTCGCGTTTGTTCGCGAGTTTGTCGAGCGTGGAATCCGCACGCGACGGCTCGGGCTCCAGGATCCAGCGTACGAGATTGTAAACGCGATTCTCCACGGCGATGCCCGCGCGCCAATTGTCCGCGTGGACGCCTCGGCGCGAGGACTACTGACGACCGCGGTCGTCCACACCATTTACCCGTGCGTGCTGGGCGACAGCTCGATCCTGGACGCGCTGATCCACGAGACCATCCGGTACAATGCCGCATTCGTGTTCTTCTTTTCAGCGGACGGCGTGCTGGAACGCGAACGGATCGAGGTGAGCACGATCACGGGGCTTCGGCCGCCTTTGCGGGGTCTCGCGACGGTCGCACGCGTGCTGACGCAAGTAAACGTGCTACCGGACGTCGACTAGATCACCTAGGTGTCGTGCATGTGCATGTGAGTGAGATCCTGAGCTTTTGAATGAGAACTGGAGCCGACACTGGTACCATCGCGTCGTGGAATGGATGAAATGTCAACACGGCATCCACATCACGTACCCTGTACTCAACGACGTGTCTCTTCATGAGGCCGTCGGTGCCACCGGATAGTATTAGACGGTCATTCTTCACTCACGTGAGCTCGATGACGAAATGACGAAAGAGAAGAATGGCAGGGGTGCTCTCCATGGCACGGGATGGCACTGGAGAGGCGTCGTTGAGGTGATCAGGGGCGTGCGGAATTGCCGTGGCTCGTGGAGGAGGAGGAAGAGGAAGAAAGAGAACACGAGTGGCCTTCCGGCTGGCGCTCGCCGCCAGCACCTGCTGGCCCAGCAGGTCCTTCTGAACGACTACCATCGGGCGGCATGGCACCGTCATATGATGCAGCGCAACCAGCGCCACATTGGCAAGAAAACTGGCGCGTGGCAGTGGCGCTTTTGGCACTCAGCTCCAGTCGTCCTTGCTCTGGGCCCTGGCCCTGCTGGTTAGGAATGTACTGAACCACTGGCGTGGCGTGGCATGTCCTCCGCAGGTACACGCCATGGGGATGATTCGTGCGGCGCCATGTCATGGAGCCGCACAGCGCAATCATTTCGTGAGAACATCAAGTTTCGCAGACTTGCTCGGTTCGGAGCACCGACACGACGCCCCTTCTTTACCAGCAGCCACTGGATGATATTGTGACACAGAGGACCATGCAATCAAAGAGGCACTCGTGCTTGGGCGCTTCCCTTGGGTGTACAAGCGACGGCGACGAAGAAGACTTCACTGCGTCGGAGTTGTGCGCGCCAAACAGTTCAATAGGCCACATAAGTCTTGCATTACGAGCCAGAATCCTGAGGTGGGCGGCAGGAAGCGTTCACGAGTTGACAGCCTGCGGATGCCACCGCTCGACTTCACGACGAGCGAGCAGTTAACTCAGCGAACGCAGCCATCGGGAAGGACCCTCCCGAGCGGGGGGCAGCCCCGGAGGCGTCTATATCTATCCAGAGCGGAGGGCACGAGTGGGGGCTACTTGGTCTCTTGAGCGAATGGAGAGCAGACCAATGGGCAGAACCGAGCGCATTCGCGGGCGTGACGAACCCACCGATCGAGAGGGCTCCTCGGGTGCTTCGGTCGGTTCCAACTCAAACAGCAGTGATCGCAGTGAGCGTCAAGCCGACAAGACGCCGATGGGCGTGACAGTCGTGGCACTAGGTGCCGTAACAGGTACGGTACCGTACTGTTTTGTATGCGCCAGTTCATCGTCACGGCCGTCTCCCTGTTGTTCGACTTTTCTGTTTGCTGACAGGATGGAAGCCAATGGCCATGGGAAGTATACCGTTCAAGGTTATGATTCAACACTGTTTGAGCCTGCAGTGGGGCGTGACGAGCGCATGCCACTCGAGCGAGTGTGCGCCGCGCACTGTAAGATTCTGGCGAGCGAGGAGGAGCGGGATGGACGGCACGCGCACACCCTGGCGTGGCGAAGTGCGCTCCTCGCGGGTCAGACGCGCCGTAATCCACACATCGAGAGCGGCGTCGCCCCCGGGCGGTGCGTGAAGTGATCCATCTGCGCCTGCTTTGTCCACCCGTTGCGACACCAAGATCCCATGAGCAGTGCTCTTGGGACCAGCCAACCCCCCCCCCCCC
>JAMFLL010001499.1:0-15495 GCA_027475725.1 Pythium rhizo-oryzae | reverse complement strand
CGGCCTCGCTCAGGTTCACCTGCTTGCCCGGGCGCGCACCGCGCACGCTCAGCAGCTTCTCGATGATGCCGTCCACGTCGATCGGCTCCAGCTGCGCCGTCGCCATGGTCAGCTCTCGTCTCTTCTTCTGTATGCGAGTGGGGCCTTTCGTTCGCGTTTGTGAGTACAGCTCTGGTCTACTTCTCTCTCTCTTCGCCACCTCCGCAGACAAATGGCGCGTCTCTCTCTCTTCGGCGACTCCGACTGGACTCAATCAGGAAGAGTCCATCATGATGGAGAACGGGTGTAACCTTTCGCTCCGCCTGCCAAAGATCACAAGTTCAAGCTGCTGTGGTCGGAAATGTAACCGTAACCACCGATGTGAGCATAACCTTCCGTTTCTGAATCACCAGGGGACACAAACAAGTTGCGCAAGGGACAGTTCCCAACCGCGTGCGATCTGGAGAAGGTTACGGTGTTCTCGGTGCCGTCATCATGGGTTACAGTAAAGTAGATCCAGGAACTCGAATGGCAGGCCTATGTTGAATTTGGCGAGTCGTCCATCGTGTGTGAGGCATCATCCAGAGAGCCTGAGGTGTCGCGCTGGATGGATGGATCCACACGCCACTCTCCACTCGTCGCCCTCGTGCGTGCGTCAGCTGGCCGGGTGTCAAATGGGGTGGGTTACAGTTTTAGATACTCAGCGGAGTAACCGCAGGAACAGCTACCGAGAGTGTTTGTCGACTGCTGTACCCTTCATGTCTTTTGTCGTCAAGGTGCGCTGGCTCAGGTTTAGAACTGACTGCCCCTCATCCCCCCTCACACAGATGCACACAGATGGAGTAACCCCCCTTCGACGCAAGCAATCTGCAAGCAAAGCGTCCCAACCCAAATCCCCATTTCACGCCACATCACATTTAGACCCACAAAAAGACCAAGCCCGCGCACTCGCCACGCGACGTACGTACGGGGAAGGAGAACGAGAACCTGCTTGAAGCGAGGAGGAGTAATTAGTGCCCCCGCCCCCTCCTCGGCTGTCTCCTCCGCCTCCTCCTCCTTCTCGGCGTCCCCCTCACAGACAACCCGCCGCCGCCATGGCGTCGATCCCCATCCACATGCTCGGCAACTTGAAGACGGCGGACGGCGCGGCCAACGGCCACGGCCACGGCCACGGGCTCCACGCCGTCGCGGCCTCGCTGCGGCTGCGGCGCAAGCGGCCGACCGCCGCGGACGACGCCAGCGCCAGCGCCAGCGACGCGTCCCCCGTGCTCTCGCCGACGCTCGCGGACGCCGCCGCGGCAGCCGCGCTGGAGATGCGGACGCCGTCCGACGCCTCGACCACTGCGGCCACAGGCGAGTCGGCGCGGCGCCGCGCGTGGAAGAACCTCACGAGCCCGCTGTTCTCGCCGCCCTCGCGGCGACGCGCCAAGCAGGCGGCCGCGCGCAGCAAGGACAGCGAGGCCGACGACTCGGAGTTCTCGGACGCCGGCGGCCCCAAGCCGCCGCCCAAGCCCGCGTCGCCGTCGCTGCGGCCGGGCCTGCTGCGCGCCGTGTCGGCCATCACGCCCGGCAGCACGCCGCAGATGTACCTGCCGCCGCCGCCGCACCGCCAGCTCCACCACAACCAGACCCACGCGCTCCCGGCGCGCGAGCTCTCGACGCCCGCGGCGACAACGCCGCTCGACTCGGTCTCGCTCGAGTCGCCGCCGCACGTGGCCGTGCGCTTCGGCGACACGATCCGGCTCTTTGCGCGCTCCAAGTACGTGAACGAGCCGAGCGGCGGGTACGTGGGCACGTTCGAGGCCGGGCGGCGCTTCCTCGCGTCCAAGAACCCGTCCAAGCAGGGCGAGCTCGCGTGCCTGCCGCCCGTGGTCGCGAGCGGCGGCGCGCCCGCGTACCGCGTGTCCTCGTTCACGATCCTCTCGACCAGCGGCCGCGAGACGGGCGCGCCCGTGAGCTACGGCGACGTGGTCGTGCTCGTGGACGACAAGGGCCGCGTGTGGAACAACAAGATTGGCGTGGGCCCGACCGCGCGCAACGGCTACGTTGGGCCGCGCGACCCGAACATGCCCGGCGAGATGTACCTGTCGTTCTACCAGCTCGACGACGACGGCGGCGGCGCGGACAGCAGCGACTCGGACTCGGACGACGACGGCGACGGCTTCCTCTCGCTCAGCGCGCTCGCGCGCTCGACCAAGACCATGGCCGAGACGACGTTCGGCAAGCCCACGCAGATGGAGATGGACGTGGCCGCCGCGGCGCTGCGCACCATGGGCCGCGTCGTGTACTACGGCGACAAGAACGTGATCATCGATGTGGCCGACTCGAACCGCCTGCGCTCCAAGTTCAACCGCGTGGTCACGCACTTTCGCAAGAACGACGAGCCCGTGGTGCAGGGCGGTTACCTGCGCTGCGACGGCAAGGGCAAGCCCATCATGTTTGAGCTCCACGGGCCGCCGCTCGCGAGCGTGCAGTCCATCGACGTGTGCAACATTGTGGACGACGACCACGGCGAGAGCGTGACCGACGGCGACAGCGCCGGCCGCACCAGCGAGGACGACGGCGCGGCGCCGTCGCTGCGCGTCATGTCCTCGGGCGGCAGCATCGCGATCGGCCACCCGCTCGAGATCCGCGACGTGCAGCCCACGAGCGTGGTCTCGCTGCTGTTTTCCGACGGCGGGCTGCTCAAAATTCCGTGCACGCGCTTCATCGACGCGGCCGAGCAGCCGTTCTATCGCGTCGTGCTCGGCGGGTCGCGTGCGCTGCGACTCCAGCTCCACGCCGTGAAAGCGTCACGAAAGAGCGGGCGCGTCAGCATCCGAAAGACCCTGCTCGAGACCTACCGCGATCTCGCCAAGCTCTACGGAGGCGTCGTGATCGTGAGTTCTGCCGCGGCGTTTGTGTTGAGCAAGTTGCTTCGACTGACCATCTCGCTTCCGGCGATGTATCTCGGTGGCGTCACGGTGCTCGGCGTCTTCCTGTTAGAGCTGTTTTACCCAGGACGAGTGCTCAAGTCGCACGAGGCTCGGCCCTCTCCATCGGATGGCGATGATGCTGACGGTGATGGTCTTGGCGACTGGAAACTGTCGATTTTGTCCATTGAAGCATCGCCGACAGAAAGATTGGAATGCGGTGCGCCGTCCACCGAGCTGGCTCGCAAACAAAGCTCGAGGGCAATGAACATCCCGAAGGCCTTTATTGTCGCCGAGAATGGCAACATGACGAAGGCAGTGGAGCGGTATGAGGCGACGTTGGCGTGGAGAAAAGAGGCAAACGCCGACACCATCTTGACGATGCCCCAGATCCACTACGAGTCCATCAAACCGTACGTATTCCGTGGTTGGCTATGGTTCTGTCTCATTGAGGTCACTAATGGGCTGCTACTTTTCTAGAAACTACCACCAGTACCTCCACAAGACAGACAAGCTGGGTCACCCGATCTGCTACCAGAAGATCGCGGGCATCAACATGAAACAGCTCCAGAAGCTCGGAGTCTCGCAGGATGACCTCTTCGCGCACTATCTCTTCTCGATGGAGTTCACGCTGAAGTACGCCGCGAACAAGATCTGCACGTGCGAAGCTTGTGCCGGAAGTGACACCCACAAGCTGTTCCTTGTGCTGGATGCGCGCGGAATCGGCATGAAGGACCTGAGTGGGGAGGGCGCCGAGTTCATCCGGAAGTGCACGGGTATCATGCAGCGCCACTACCCGCAGCGGTCATACAAGATCTTCTTCGTCAACGTTCCGTCGTGGTTCGGCATGGCGTGGAAAGGCATCAAGCCGCTGCTGAACGAGACCACTCGTGCGAAGACGAATATTCTCAACGAGAACGACACTCCGGCGGGCCTCCTCGAGCACATCGACGCCGAAAACCTACCCGTTGAGTACGGTGGTACTTGCTCCTGCCCAGGCGGGTGCGAGGAGAACTCTGCTTACCAACAGCTCCAGAAGAAGCTTGTCGAGAGCGTGATTTCGCGCCAGCCGTTCGCGCCGGAGGACATCGTTGATTGCAACGAGCGCCGTATCTCTGATGGGATCGACAGCGAGGCGGAGCTCGCGCGGCTCCGGGACAGCGCCTCTTCAAATGGCCTTGCTGATGTGTCATCTTCGCTTGACTGTGCGGACGGTGGTGCCGAGAGTCTCTCGCTCCCTGCGGGATTGTTCCGCGAAGAAGTGGTCCACGCTGGTTACCTTCTCAAGCGGCCGATGAAGCACAACCACTTCACGCCGATCTGGAACCGACGATTCTTCATCCTCCATCGTACGTTCAATGTCTGTAGATGTACTGATGGGCGAAAGCGGATTTGCTAACAAATGCTCTGCCAATCGTGAAACAGCGGATTCTCTACGATTCGGCAAGGTGCCGCGTGCGGAGGTGTACCAAATCGTGCAGCTTACTGCCTCGACAACGGTTCGGAAAACCCAGAAGGGGAACAACACGTTCGAGTTGGTGACGCCCCTGATGGCCAAGAGGTCCCACTCGCTCGTGTTGTATGCTCCGACAACTTCGGCTCTCAACAAATGGGTCGAAGCGATCCAGCAAGTGATCGACAAGTTGGCAGGAAAACCCAACCCGGTGCCGGCTCCTGCAGTATCGCCCGCGGGGAGTGACGTCGAAGGTAACGTACAAACCACCCCCGATGCTGTGGTTGACACCAAGCAAATAGAATGAATCCATGACTTCCAAAAATGAAGCGACCGTTGGCTTTCCAAGTTAGTTTCCTTTCTGCTACGCGCCAACAAGGTCAAGCCAAACCAGCACCATCATGAGCAACCAGGTGGAGAAGCGAGCGGCAAAGGTGCGGTCGTTCTGGCAGAAGTTCCCGGAGGTATGCTTGACAATGTAGCCTACGGTCTTTGTTCTGATCATGTTCCCCAGTCCCTCACCTTTGTGTGCGATTGTAGAAGGAAGAACTGAACCAGTACTGGTACTCCGTGGCGACGGTCGAGGCACTGGCGAACGAGGTGATGGCGCAGACGCGAGTTGGCTCTCGATGCGCGTTTCTCTCGACGCCGAGCGTCTACTACGCTGTCAAGACGAAACACACCGACGCCGCGCGCGAGCTCTTCTTGTTTGACGTGAGATATCCCTAGCTGTATC
This sequence comes from Pythium rhizo-oryzae, assembly GCA_027475725.1. NCBI lineage: Eukaryota > Oomycota > Peronosporomycetes > Pythiales > Pythiaceae > Pythium > Pythium rhizo-oryzae. The sequence goes on along the minus strand of JAMFLL010001499.1, from coordinate 10,415 downwards.
AGCTCCACATGGATCCTACTGACGCGCTATATTATTCGCATAGTTTGACTCCAAGTTTGCAAGCGAGAAGGCCAGCTTCGTGCAGTACGACTTCAACCGCCCCGACGCGATTCCGAAAGAGCTCCACGGAAGCATCGACTACATTGTCATCGACCCGCCGTTCATCACGAAGGAGGTGTGGGAGCAGTACACCAAGGCGGCCAGGTTGCTGCTTCGTCCGGCCACAGGCAAGATCCTTCTAAGCACGATTGGTAGGTCCCATTGCAACGGATCCTAGTTTACTTGCATTTTCCCTTGTACTGATGGATTCACTTGTGCGGTACAGTCGAGAACGAAGCCCTCATTCAGGGCCTCTTGGGCTGCTCCATCCAGCGCTTCAAGCCGTCGATCCCGCATCTCGTATACCAGTACGCGCTCTACGCCAACTACCCATCGAGTCTCTTGAGTGAACGGAACCCGGAGGTGGAAGACCCAGAAGAGCTCGAGACCTGATCGTTTCTCTCGACGAGAACCGGGCAACTGCTGTCACATGTCACAGACCGCCTGCCAGCTCAGAATATCATGCGCCAGCGGTTGAAGTTTTTGTTTCTCTGTCACGAGGACCGTGTTAAAATAGCGCAGCATGCCCCCCACGTCGCGTTGCCGAGTCGCTCATTGAGAGGTTACACGCGTGGCCAACGCAGCACCCTGCGAAGTGGTGAGAGGCAGCAAGCTGCCCCGGGCGCTGACGATCGCGGCTCTGCTCTCCACCAGGCTTGAAGCGCCGCGGCGATCACCTCCCACCCCGAAGATGCTGCTCCATTTCGGCCGCAGCCACAAGGCGCAGGCCGACGCCGACGTCGACGCCGATGTGACGCCAAGCGCCACACCTGCCCCCACGCCGGTCGCAAAGAAGCAAAATGGCTCGCCTCCGCGGTCCCCCGCGTCGTCCCCCAAGAAGATCAGCCCGCTTCATGTGCACATCCCCGACACGGACGACGACCCGACCGAGTTCTCGCCGGCCGCGTCCAAGTCCACGCAGATGCTGCCGCCGTCGCCCTCGGTATCGATTCGCCCGGCCGAGCTGACGCTCGACGTCCCGCCGGTGTCACCGACATCTGCGCCATCATCAGCAGCGCCTTCGCCAATGGCGCAGGCAGGTCGCAACAAGCAGTCGCAAATGCGCGGGCTCTCGGTCATGTCGTACCGCATCAAGCAGCTCGTATCCAAGGAGAAGCGGCGGTTCGACGGCGACGGCTTCAATTTGGACCTCACGTACGTGACCGACCGGCTCATCGCGTTTGGGTACCCGGCCGAGAACCTCGAGGGCATCTACCGCAACCACTACAAGGACGTGTACAACTTTTTCGAGCGGCGCCACCCGGGGCGGTACAAGATCTACAACCTGTGCGCCGAGCGCACCTACGACAAGGAGAAGTTCCACAATCGCGTGGCCGAGTTCCCGTTCTATGACCACTGCCCGCCGCCGCTGTCGCTGTTCGTGCCGTTCTGCGAGGACGTGTTCGCATGGCTGAACGAGCACGAGCAGAACGTCGTCGCGATCCACTGTAAAGCCGGCAAGGGCCGCACGGGCGTCATGATCTGCGCGTACTTGCTCTACACGCGCATGTGGAAGACGGCGTACGGCGCGCTCGAGTTTTTCGGCGCCGCGCGATCGCTCAAGCGCGAGGGCGTTACGATCCCGAGCCAGCAGCGCTTCATCCGGTACTTTGCCAAGATGTGCCAGGACGCGGCGCGCGAAGGCGAGCGCGACGACGACGACTCGGCAACGCAAGCACAAGCCGTCAAGGAGCTCGCGATGAAGCCCGAGGACTTCCACCAGCTCTGGGAAGAGACGATCGACGGGCGTGGGATCAGTGTCAAGTGTCGAGACTTTGTGCCGCTGCGGCCGATGCTGCCGCAGACCATCCGTCTGGTGCTCACGCGCATCCGTATCAGCGGCGTGTACGCACACAAGCGCATCGACCCGCGCGTACGCATCGAGTGCGGTCCGATCAAGACCGCGGCCTCGTACGAGCCGATCGCAATGTTCTCATCGCCCAGCGGCGCGCCAGGTGGTGACACTTCACGGCCTACGACTCCTGCGTCACCAAGCGTCTCGACGCCCTCCAGTGCCTCGCGATCCAGCGGCTTTTGGTCCACCGTGCAGCTCGAGCTCAGCTGCGATCGGCTGCTTGTGTGGGACGAGGTCAAGGTCTCTTTACGCCACCGCTCGGGCGCTAAGATCGGCCACTTTTGGTTCCACACGTCGTTCGTGCCGACCGAGCCGCGCGAGCTCACGCTGCTCAAGGAAGAGATCGACAAGGCGAACAAGGACGCCAAGAAAGGCCACAAGCTGTACGCGTCCGACTTTAGCGTCACGCTCGTGTTCGAGAAGGCCACGCCCGATGACATGGCCGGACTGCGCGCGGCACGGCGCGCGCACTCGGCGCCCGACGGCATCACCCCGCCGATCATGACGCCGCCCATGACGCCCAATCGCCAGCGCCCGTACGCGAGCATGAACGAACCGGCCGGCGGTGCACCTGGCAGCACTGGAGGAGGTGGCTCGGGTCTCGATCTGCGCAGCTTCTTTGGTGGCGGCTCGCCCGGCCGCACGCGCGCGACCTCGGACCAGTCGGCGACGCCGTTCGCGAGCGTGGTCTCTCTCGTCGCCGAGGCCGAGGGCGCGACGACCCGCAGTCCGAGCGCGTCGATCATCTCGCTCTCGTCTGGCAGCGGCAAGGTCTCGCCGAGCGGCGCGCGCAGCGTGCCGGCGTCGCCCAAGGCGTTCTCCGTGCGCTTCTTCGCGGCGCGCAAGCGCGACACCATCGTGAGCGTCGCCGAGGACGCGCGCAGCTCGGCCGCATCCCACGCCGACAGCGACGACGCGTCCTCCAGCTCCACGCACTCGTAGCGCGTCTTCTCTCGCAGTAATCACCTCCTCTTTGCTCTTTGCTCTCTCTCTCGTGATCTTGGTGCACTTTCGGAGCTACCCGGTGGACATGGCTACACTCGAGTGGGGATGATATGGGCTATTTCCGTAATTTTGTGACTGTCGCATGATAACCATGTGGACCACCTCACGAGAAAGTCAGCACGTCAGTGTTTTACTGAGTACCGAAACCAGGTGTAATGCATTCAATTATATCATAAAATGGTATAAATCATCACTCGGTCTCACCCGGTTCTGCGAACTGATCCCCTCGCTTCTGCGCCGCTGGCAGCTGGCACTGCCAGCGCCGCCCGCGACTGACGAGCCCAGCCTGCGTCCGCTGCATTCCCTCCTCCCTTCCCTCGGCCTCCTCCCGCCTGCGCCGCGCTCCGTCCCCTCGTCCCTCCTCACGACGCGACAGACGCTCCCTCTCGCGGTGCCTCGTGACGGCAGAGAGAGAACGAGAAAGCGAGAGAGAGAGAGAGACTTCGCGCCTCTCCCTGCTGTGATTTTCTTCCGGAGCGGACGCGATCCACGCAGCATCCGTTTGCGGCGCCTCCGGTTGAGACCCATCGACCGCTCCCCCCCCCCCCCGCGTGGCCTCGCAGCAGTAACAGAGAACCATGGGGCCCTGTCTCTCCAAGTGCATCGTCAACGACATCGGCAACGAGTTCGAGGCCGAGCTGGACGACGCGCGCGGGGGCAATGGGTACCACCACGGACCGGAGACCAGCAAGATGGCCTCGGGCCCGAGCGCCGCCGGCGGCCACAGCGGGGGCGGCGCGGCCGCCGCGGCCCAGAACGCGTTCGGCGCGACCTCGCTGCTCGCAGCCGACGAGGTCGTGTGCCTCAACGTGCTGGGCGAGGGCCCGTCGGGCGTGATCTACAAGGGCTCGTACCGCGGCAGCGTGGTCGCGGTCAAGAAGATGCGCATGGTCGCGCTGCCGGCCAAGCCCGGCGCGCGCGAGGTGATCGAGAGCGCGCTCGAGGTCGAGGCCGCGCGCATGGGCAGCCTGCGGCACCCCAACACGGTGCTCTTCATGGGCGCGTGTCTCCAGGGCGACTACTTTTGCATCGTCAGCGAGTACTGCCACTTGGGCTCGCTCTTCGACGTGCTGCGGAGCCGCGGCGAGGCGTCCGCGACCTCGTCCTCGCGCAAGCAGTCCAGCAAGAGCCGGCGGCCGCCGCACGCGCTCGCGGACCTCCAGCACGGGAACCACGCGTCCTCGGACGGAAAGAAGCCCCGCAAACCCATCAAGTGGATCTACCGGATACGCGTGGCCAAGAGCGCGGCGCAGGGCCTGCTGTACCTCCACAGCGCGGACCCGCCGCTGGTCCACGGCATGCTCAAGAGCACCAACATCCTCGTGGACGACTCGTGGAACGCCAAGATCGCCGACTTTGGCACGCGGCGCGTGGCCGAGGCCGTGGGCTTCGACCGGCGGCGCCTTGAGAACGTGGACAACGAGACGGGCCTGCTGCGCTGGACCGCGCCCGAGCTGCTCAAGCTGGGCGAGGATCGCGTGCTCAAGGGCCAGGTGCCGAGCAACAACGCGTTCCCTCAGGCCGTCGACATCTATAGCTTTGGCATCATCATGTGGGAGCTCACGACGGGCGAGCTGCCCTTCGGCGCGCTCACGAACAACCGCGACATCCGCGACCACGTCGTGAACGGCAACCGCCCGCCCATGGGCTCGGACACGTGCAGCGTCAAGTGGGCCGAGCTCATCACGCGGTGCTGGTCCTCGAACCCGGCGCGGCGGCCCACGGCGGCCGAGATCGTCTCGATCCTCGAGAAGGTGTACGAGGAGGAAGTGCAGGCCAAGTCCCAGAAGAAAAAGGTCGTGAACAGCAACCGCGCCGACTACACGTACGCGCGCCGCGACCGGCCTCACAAGGGCCCCAAGAGCGGCGGCTCCAAGTTCGGCTCGAACGTGCGCCTGCCCGAAGAGTAAGTAGTAAGCGGATGCCGGCTGGACGATCGGTTCTGTACGATAGAAGTGGTAGTAGCAGTAGTATGTAGTAGCGGAGGTGGTAGACGACAGCACACAATTGGGAATGAATGGGCAACGACCCACCGTCTTTCACGCCATTTGCTTAGTGGACCACGAGTGCGCCGTCCGCGAGGTCGTCCGGGTGGAAGTCGCGCAGCATGAGCGAGATGCGCCGCGTGCGCTTCACGGGCTCGACGCCGCGGAAGAGCTGGTCGCCCGGGAGGATCTCGTGCGTGTAGTTGTACCGGATGCGGCCCCTGGACGCGCACAGAGAGCGTCAGGAGAGGCTAGTGATACCCATATGCGGTCCGCATACGTACGTCATCATGTAGAACGACCGCCGCAGCAGATGGGCTTCGACGATGGACTCGCCGTGCTCTTCCTGGAAGCGCATGATGCTCGGCGAGAGCAAACTCAGGCCGGCGACAACGCGGCCGGAGAACTGTGGCAGATGGGGGTAGTTCGTTAGTCCAGAGCCCTCCCAGAGTGGCCTTTTAGCGTCGTACCTTAATGGCGTCGACATGAGGCTTGATGTAGCCGTCCTCGGCGAGGTCGATGACGTGCATGCCGGGCGTGTAGCGCAGCTCCTGCGGCAGCGCCGGCGCAGCGCGCACCTTCTCGAGGATGCGCGCGGTCTCGGCGCTCCAGCGCGAGCGCTCCATCTCCTTGAACTTGATGATCACCTGGTCCCAGTGGTTCTCCTCATACCGGCGGCGCCGCAGCAGCCGCGCGCACTCGTCCGCGACCACGAGCTCCTCGTCCTCGGTGATGAGCTCCGGCACCACGAGCAGGTCGCCATCACCCACAAGTGGGTCCATGCACCGCGACGCGTCCACCAGCGGCGACGTGCGCCAGCCGAACTGCGCCGTGGCGGAGGAACCAGACTCTGAAGACAGCGAGGAGAACGACCGCGGCGACGTCGAGCGCGCACAGCGGCGGACCAGCGAGCGCGACAGCATCGTCTTGGCGTGGGACGGCGTCTTCGTCGCGCGTGTGTCTGGGTGGGCGTCTGGCTAGCCAACGAACGGCAGTCCACGTGCCGCCGCGGCCATGCAAGCACCGGAGATCGCGTTCTTCGTCTCTTTGCCGCCGACCGGGCCGCAGGTCGCCGCTCATGAGACGCATGCTGATTGGCGAGAATGGTGGTCGTTCTCCGAAGGTATCAGATATGAGTCTGAGCCAAAGAGCGACTGGGCATGGAGCCCAATCACTAAAATGACCACCTTGGCGGAGTCGGACGCGGCACCGGCGCGTGTGTTCGCCGAGTTCGACACGCGCGAGACGGCGGACTGCGTGGAGGCCTGTCCCGTCCCTGGCTTCGAGGCCAGCGTCGTGGTCGCCACGTACCAGCTCCACAAGGCGCAGCCAACAACTGATGAGACCGACGAGACCGAGGAGGATACGGAAGAGACCGAGACGCCGGCGGCGGTGCCCGCGGACCGGCGGTGCGGCACGCTGCACCACTTCCGCTTCGACGCGACTAGCGAGGCAGCGGAGAGCGAGGACGGCGAGGTCGCGGTCACCAAGACCGAGGAGCTCACGCTCGGCAGCGGCGTGTTCGACATCAAGTGGGCGGGCCACGCCGTGCACGGCAAGGTGCTGCTGGGCGCCGCGACCGCGGACGGCACGCTCGAGCTGTTCGAGCTGCAGCGCGCAGGGGATGGCGACGACAGCCTTCGTCTGCATGCGACCGACCTGGTGAGCGAGGGCGACGCCGACTCGATGAGCCTCTCGCTCGACTGGAGTAACCGCGTGCGCGCCGAGACCGACCCGACGATCTGCGTGAGCCACTCGGACGGGTGCGTGATTCCCCCTTGTTGGTGTATTGCGCATACGCGCTCCGCGTGTGCGGGGCGACGCCACGCTGGGGAACGGAACACGCGACGCGCCTAACCAACAGCTCTATGTGATTCTGTTTGCTCATCCCACGCGCGCCTGCTCACCCCCACGCAGCGCGGTCTCGGTGTGGAACGTCTCGTCGCAGGGCTTGTCCATGGTCACCAAGGTACATGTACCGCCTATCGTAGCGTTCCGTTCTAGGCCTCACCATTGATCGGCATGATATCGTAGTGGTCGGCGCACGCGCTATTCGGGTCGCCCATCGAGGCGTGGATCGCGGCGTTCAACTGCCACGACCCGAACGTGCTCTTCTCGGGCGCGGACGACGCGCTGCTCAAGGGCTGGGACCTGCGCGCGCCCACGGCGCGGCCGCTCTTCTCGCGCGAGCAGCACTCGATGGGCGTCTGCTCGATCCAGTTCCACCCGCACGACGAGCGCCTCGTGGCTGTCGGCAGCTACGACGAGCACGTGAGCCTCTGGGACCACCGCAACATGGCCGCGCCGCTCGCGACCTTCGGCACGGGCGGCGGCGTCTGGCGCCTCAAGTGGCACCCGCAGCGCGACCGCCAGGTGGGTACTAGTCGTGCATTGCGCATACACACGCTGGGTTTTTCCGGATGACTCAAGTGGCGAGCGAGGGCGAGTTGACGCGCAGGGAGGAGGAGCAGGCAGCCGCTGTGCTGCTCCGCCCACTTTCGTCGTTTCCTGAACGTTCCCTCGCGCGTGCGCATCCCCTTCTCCTTCAACAAAAACTCTTGCTAACGCCGTGTTTTCCGTTCTGCGCACTGGCCAGGACCTGCTCCTCGCCGCCTGCATGCACAACGGCTTCCAGGTGCTGCGCACGACCGCCGACGTCGACGCCGACGCCGCGACCATCGCGCGCGTGGGCAGCTACGACCGCCACGCGTCGCTGGCCTACGGCGTGGACTGGTGGCGCGACGCCGCGTCGCTCGCCAGCGCCGCGCCCGTGGTCGGCAGCTGCTCGTTCTACGACCACACTTTCCACGCCTGGCGCCGCCGCCTCGCGCTCTAAACCATGGACCCACTCTGAGGCGTGGAGCTCCTCGCCTTTGGCTATCTCAGTACATGTATCCTCTTAGAAACCCACATTAGAAATGTCTGGATGTTGGATTGTATCACCTCGGGCCTGGCGCTGCACCGCGTGCGTTCCGCCTCTCTTCACCGCCTGAGAAATCCCAGCTCCATCCGACGCCACGGCCCATCCTCTCGCGCGCTCGATTGGCCGAAGCGACTCTCTGTGGACCAATCAGGTGCGACCGCCTGCGCGTGACGCGCCCTGCGCCCGTGAGCAACCCGGTTCCGCCTCCAGCTCACTCAACGCACGTCGGGCTCCTTGTGTTCTCCGCTCCCTCTGTGTGTGTTGGGGGGGGAGAGCCCCTCCCCTCCGACTCGGAGAACGGATTTCTCATCCGCCGGCCAGAATCCGGTGGGGAGGGGGAGCACACTCGCACTGGAATATGCGAGCAGCACGCCGGCTGCTGCTGCCGCCAGCGAACGCCAGGGATCCGTATCCGACCACTGCTTACCTTCAAGCGTCCAGTAGTCGACCCCAGCGAACGCAGAACGGAATCCGCTCCATGCATACTGTACCGTAATTGGCTGACCACTGCTGATGGGTCCGTTCGGCGTACTTCTTCAGGATTGTGGCAGCACCAAGTCCCGAGGCGAGCCCCCAAATATTGAGCCTTGGAGACTTCCGATCCCCCCAGAGAAGCGGAAATTTTTGGTTCTCGCGATGGGGCTTCGAACACAAGTGATACGAAAGGCGGGTGGCGGCTCCCCCAAGCGGCACGGGAATCCAACTCCAGCTCAACGACTGTAACAATCTGCTTTTCGACCCCCATCGGGAGTTTTCCTGTGGTTCGTTCGATCTCTCTGCCGCCCAGTGTCGATGGCCTCACGCACCTGCTCCGCGATCGCTGTCGTCTACGTCCGGTGGCGACTTATGGCGGTGTGGATAACAGAAACCACTTGGGTGGCGTCTGCGACGTGCCGGCCGCCGATGGAAGGGCCCGCAAGATGGCGGCGCTGGATCTCTGTTGCAGTTGCTGTACAACAAGCAGCAGTGCCGGTGCAAAATCTGCCAACATTTCTTTTTTCCTACAGAGGCGGGTCGCCGGAAACAGATCCCTCTACGCTACTACAATAGGAACAGCCATTGGTGCTGGTGCTGGCGGGGGACGGCCCAACACCGATCTGTGACGCGAGTGCGTTATCCTCTTCCGCTCGCCCTCTTCGTTCTCCTCCGCTTTGCTCCTCTCCGCCTTGTGAACACCCCACTCGCTTCGCGCTGAACACCGACGTTGGCAACGGGAGGAAGGTGGTCTGTCTCGTGTTGCGCTCCTCGGACCAAACAAGCAAAAAGAATCTGACGAGAAGAGGAGGAGGAGCCGGGAGGAGCGGAGAACAAAATGAACAAAATGGATCCACGGGCGCGTCAGCCGGCGCAGTCGACTGACGCACTCACACTGGACCGACGGAAGAACGCGCGGTTTACACCCCCGGGTCACCGCGGGGTGATGCAAGGCGATAGCCCTAAACCGAGCGGAGCCCACAAGAAAAAGCGGTCGGGACAACGCGGCGGTGAGGGTGAGTCACCTGTTTCGCGTTAGGCGCGAGTGACGTCGGCAGCTGAACCGAGACCCCCAGAGCCAGGACTAAACCGGACCCCACTCGCAGCAAGCACACTACAAAATAGGTCACACGCCGTAGACTATCGGGATCACATCGAGGCGCCCCCGTCGCTCGCTCCCTGCCGGCGCACGTGACAGTGCCACCAACGATCAGGCGGGATGGATCCGCTCGCCACCAGACGGGCCACCTTGTTTTTCCGAAATGAGCTCCTCCTTGTGTGCGCGACCGTGCAAAAACGGGCCGTCTTTTTCAATTAGAAACGGTAGTATTTTGTTCGACTCGCTCCTAGTTGCCCAATGCGGGTGCGCGGGAGATGGGACGAAACGCCACGCGCCTACAAAAATCAACATGTCTGCATGGGTTTCTATTCGGTGATGGGGTGGCACATGTTGCTTCTTGAGGGTCGAATAGCTCCCCACGGGGGGGCTACAATAACCGCGACGGGTTCTGTTCTGGCGTGGCCGCGAGTTCTTCTGGCTGCGCCGGCGCTTGGCAAAAAAGACCGCTCACAACCCAAAGTGGCCGCTCGCCCGCACTCGGCTCCGCTCCGCTCCTCCCCATGGTCGACATTCAGCGCCGCGCCGTGCTGCGCTCACTCGAGAAGGGCGCGTCCTCCGCCGCGGTCTCCTCCTCCTCCCTCTCCTCCTCCGCCTCCTCCATGGCCAGCGGGGCGCGCTCGCCGCACGTCTACCACTCGCACAAGATGGACCACGACGTGGACGCCAGCGACGCCGCGTTCTTCCACGCGCTGGCCGCGTCCTCCTCCGCCACCGCCACCGCCAGCTCCTCCTCCTCCTCCTCCTCCTCCTCGGCCGCGTCGGTCGCGGCGTTTGAGTTCGGCTCGCACGCGCTCGCGTCGCTCACGGTGCCGCACGGCGCCGACGACGCCGACGGGCTCTTCGCGGCCTACGCGCCCGACCCGGCGCAGCCGCAGGAGCTCGACGCCGCGCCCTGGGACCTCTACTACGGCGGCTCGGGCGCCCCGGCCACGCCCTCGGCGGCGGCCGCGTCCC
>JAMFLL010001498.1:0-15498 GCA_027475725.1 Pythium rhizo-oryzae | reverse complement strand
TCACAGCAGCAACAACACCAACAACCAGATTCCAGCACCAGCAATAATTCCAACCGATCACTCCAACGGCAACGCCAACGAAGCACCCACCCCACCACCACCACCACACACACACACACATACACACCATCACACCACTATCACCACTACCGCATACCAAATACACGCACACACGTTCACATCTCTCTTGCTCGTCCACACAAAGCTTTCTGCACACTTGCCACACCTTCACACTCATGTACACTCTCGAACAAGAACCATGCACACACTTTGTGCGTCCCAGAACACCCCACACACACTTTGAGCGTCCCAAAACACCGACACGAACGAATGTCGCTTAGGGCCGAATGATTACGCTCACCTGCTCCGCTCAGCACGATTCGTACGATACCATGTGCCATAAATCAACCAATCAACGTCTCAAGCTCGATCAAAATTTCAACCAGTTATCGTATATCTATAATCAAGTTTGATTTTATATTTTATCCAATCGACACACAGAATAATGTTATTGTGGTTTGGATGTATAGATTGATCTAAACTTCTCCTAGATTTGTGAAGCGTAGAAGACGAAATCTTGGACTGCAAATCCCTTTAGGAAGCATGCGTACCGAGACGGAAGCGCAACGAGAGCGTCGGTTAGCTGGGCAACGCGCGAGGAACCGCCAGCGCACGACTCGGATGTCACCAGCCCAGGTCCACGACATTGGTGAAGGCCAAGTCCAGAGAGAGAACTTGCAACAGCGAGAGCAGCGCCTTGCTCGCCAGCGTGTGCTCAACCAGCGATGACGGACCCAGAATGAACAACTTCCACGCGAAGGCGAAAATCCACTTGGGCCACGAGAGAGTGAGGCGCAGCGTACAGCACGCATTGCTCAACAAGTGGCCGCAAACAGGGCTCGTCTTCTTCGGTCAGGAAACGCGAGAGAGCCTCTCCCGCGCACTCAAAGTGACCCACAAGACGACTGCAGACGTGAATCTACGCAGACAGCGCACATCGAGCTTGAAGAAGTTTCGTCAGCCACTAGAGAGCGAATCCAGGCTCGCTTGGCCGAGTCGTTGGGAGCTGTAGGGCTCGATGAGTGCGTGTGCGCTGTTTGCGATCGTCTTGTGCTGAGACGTATGAGTGGAGTCGTCAAAGCGAGTGATTCAGGCATCGTTGACGTCATGCGGCGTGTACTCCGTGTCCCACAAGATCCTGGCCTTCCAGACGCGCTAGTTCGACAGTATGACTGCAGCGACATCGATCCCAGCTGCACCGGGCTCCTATTAGCTCGGAGCGGTGTTCGAACAAGCTCACATGGTGCGATTTTCAACGTTTGCGATGAGTGTCGCCATAGTCTAAAGCCTGGTTGCTCCACTCCGCCGAAGTATGCCATTGCCAACGGCTTCTTCATTGGCGTTCTTCCAGCGAGTTTGGCCTCTGCGACGTGGATCGAGAAGGTGATGACGCAACTCGACACCGTCGTTGCTCAAACCAGGGTTATGCGAGGTGGCGCGCATCGAGCAATCCGATCGCATTGTATGGTTTTTGACGCCACTCCAGGGCCTCCAGCAACGCTGCTTCCTAGGAGAATCGATCGGGATAACTGTTATCGCGTTATCCTCGCAGGTCCGATGACAGATCAGCAGTCACAGCACATTCGAAAACTCCACGAGGCTCGAGGGAGTAAGGTGACTGAGCTGCTCGCGTTTCTGAAGGCAAACAACCATCTGTACGCCAACGTACAAATCGACGACTCGAGAATCGAAAGCATAGACAGCGGCACCTCGTGTTATGATCGTCTTGTCATTGAGCATGACGACGAGGAGATGGCAGACACAATCGAAGCAGAACAAGATTCTGTCGCTGGACGTTCTGACGGTGCTTTTGTAGCTGAAGAGGATGAATGCCAAGTCATCGAGCGCAATCTTCTTCTCGCGCAAGAAGGAATGGAGCCAGATCTCGGTTTTGTGCAACGCGTTGTTGATTTGAACGCAAACGAGACGAATCAAACGCCGCGATTGCGAGTCGAGCATTCGTCTCATCTTGCATCAAGTGTGGATATCGAAGCTAAGATGCATGCTCATCTGTTCCCTTTTGGGAGAGGCCATCCCGGTGAATCAAGACAAACGCCAGTCTCAAAGAGAGATTGCATCAGATACTACGCGTCGCTCAGTTCCAGGATGTTTGCTCGAGACCCCACCTTCATGCTGACAGCATTTGCGAGACTGTCACTCGAGAACATGTACACATTGACTTCTGTCAAGTGCAAAAGATTCACATCGATCTTCGAAGGCTACGATACGCTGTCGCAGCAGGAGTTAGCAACTGCACTTCTTGACAATGAACGGCGTCAACGCGGGCAGCCGAGGCTCGACAACGTGACTCCCACAGCAGAACGCTTTTTGAAGTCGGTGGAATTGGGGTCTGTCGCAGTTTGGGGAAGTAGCGCCGAGCGACGTCAGTGCCGCAGTGATGCCTTTGGATATCAAGTTCGTTTCGGGCAACCAGCACTTTTCGTCACGCTAACCCCAAACACAGACAACTCCTACGCGATGGCTCATTACACAGGGGTCCTCTCGGTCAGTACACTCTTCGATTGGTTAGAGGCGAGAGTACCGACTCGAACAGAGATGAAGCAAGCTGCGATGACAGACGATTGTGCTGCAGCCCGCCTCTTCATGCGCAACGTCGACGCGTTTATAGATCAAGCACTCGGTATCGATCCGAAAACGAAGCAATCGCGTCCCTCCGGCGGGCTGTTTGGACACGTGAGAGCCTACTTCGGTATGGTGGAAACCCAAGGTCGTGGAACTCTCCACATTCACTTTTTAATCTGGCTGACAGGCGCACCAACAAATACGGTCGAGTTTGACGAGAAGATGGCTTCAGAAGGTGAAGCTTTTACACAACGATTGACTGCATTCGCCAACAGCATAGTCACAACCAGTCTTCCCATTGCTGTTGATGAAGTGCGTTGTTCTGCATGTGGTGTGACCGGAAACTACATTGCGTTACCAATCCCAAGTGAAGCGCGCAGGCGTCTCAAGAAGAAGCGAGAATCCTCAGACCGCAAGGAGCCGCTGCTCGTGAAATGCTCTGCGTGTGGTCAAGAGAGTAGCAGCCAACATGTTTTGAGGCAACTTCTCATTCAAAATCGACCTCCACATTGGCCTCCCCCCATCCGAGCGCTCACAAGTGTTGAGAAACAAGAGCGCTTGGAGGTGGAGAGTCGGGTGCGGTCCTCACGCGAAGAATCTGAAAGAGTTCTACGTGAAAGAGAGCTGTTTTGGGTGAGCTTGGAGAAGGATGATACGGACCAGACCTCAGATTGGGTGATTCAAAGCTCCGACTCTCCACAACTGGGCCACCACCATCCTGACGATGATCCAATGCGAACGGATAGCATGTCTCGGCTGATCGAGATGACGCCGCCAACGACAGATTTTTTTCGGATGAGTCAAGCACATCGCGACTACATTGTCTCAAGCCTCGTTTTGAGCTTGAACATGCATTGGTGGTCTCACACTGGTAGCTGTTTCAAAGCTAGCAGAGCGACCCCGAGTGCATCGGTGTGTCGGTACAAGTATCCACGCGAAAGAGTCGAGAGATCGGGCATCTCACAATCCGCATTGACGCTACAACGAACGATCGCACACGAGTATATCAACAACTACAACCCTGTTCTCATGGCGTCGTTCAAGTGCAATCACGACGTTCAAGTCCTCATCGGAGGGAAGGAAGCAACTGACAGGATATATTATACCTGTAAGTACGTTACAAAGTCGCAGCGCCAGATTGATAGTTCCACTGCCGTTGGACTGGCGAGTTTTCAGCGCCGACAGGCAAAAGAAACTCTCCAAGCATCGTCAGGAGATCCACAAGACATCGGCGACATCCAACGAAGAAGGGTGACGGGTATGGTATACACGTTCACAAACAAGCAAGAGATTGCGGGACCACTTGCAGCTTTGTATGTGTTTCGAGGGTCGTGTTGCTACCGCAGTGACATGTGCGTCAAGCTACCTCTCTCCGACATATTGAACCAACTCTTCATGGGTGGGGAGTACGCGTGCACACTAGTCCAAAGCACTACTGAAAACGCAACCGTATATCGGTCAGCCTCTTTCCTCGATGACTACGTTCATCGCCCAGTGTCGATTCTCGAGTTGAGCGTGTATGAGTTCACCATGCAATGCTACAGACGCTTGCGCAACAACACAACAGCTCCCAGTCACGTGTTTGAAGATGGACATCCCCTGTCGCACTCGCACTGTCTTGCATTTCGGCGGAAGGGAGCCGTGCCCGTCATCAAAGGACCCAGGTTTTCCCAACTCAGCGATTCCATGAGTGATGAGGAACGTGAACAACAAGCAAAGACTGCTCTAGTGCTATTCAAACCATTCCGCACTACCGAAGATTTACTCAGCACACACGCAGGATTTCCAAATCCTTGGTTCTCGGCGTATCGGGAGTGGGAGAGCACGCGATCAAACTTTGCGACAACAATCATGAGAAACATGCAGGATTACTATTCAGGGCGAGCTCGCGAAGATGATGTTGTGATTGAAGATGAGGATGACGGCGATACATCTGCTAGTGGTGAATCTGAAGACGGATATATTGAGGAGGACATCGAGGGGGCTCCCGAGGGTGAAGTTGATCCTGCTGCCCAAGAAGTTCTCTCACTTCTTGGGGAGATTGAACGACCAGCGAGCGATCCCCACACTCGAGATTTCCCCACACCAACGACTCTGCAGCCGCGGATTGGCACTATGCTAGAAAGGTTTGACAGACACCAGCTCATCAGAGAGACAGCGTTGGGGGTCGCGTCTGGTGCACCGCCGGTTGAGATCGAAAGGGTGAACGTGGAAACACTCAAGAAATGGGTTGGATCATTGGAATACGATACTCCTATCATCGCGATGGCTAGCCCAGGAGAAGCAAGTAGCGGTAGTGAAGCCGTCGACAGACCGACAAGGGTGAACGAGCTGATTGATGACGCACTTCAACCCCGTCAGCTGCAATGGAATCCTCAGACCACGACACTTGGAGCCGCTCAAGCGCCAACGTACGCCGGAATTGCGACGATATCAAACCTATTCACACTGAATGAGTTACAGCACGGGGCGTTTGCGATAATTGCATCCCATTTGCTGAAGCGATGGCGAAGTGTGAACGATGCTACACTTCGAACAGATTCCGAGCTTGAAAGCCAGCAACTTCGACTATACCTCGGTGGAGAAGGTGGTACAGGAAAGAGTCGTGTGATCCAAGCCATACAAGAGTTATGTCGAAGCTGGCAAAAACCCGATGCTGTGGTTATCGCAGCGATGACGGGGAAGGCTGCAAGTATCGTTGGTGGCCGAACACTCGCGAGTTTTATGATGTCGCTTAGAAGTCCAAGCAGCCACACGGGAATCCAGGATCTAGACTGCCTTATCGTCGACGAGATTTCAATGATGTCGAAAGATCAGTTATTACGACTGGATCGACTTCTACGAAAGGCCAAGCGGATCAAGGACGTCCCTTTTGGAGGGATTCACATCGTTTTTGCTGGTGATTTCCTTCAGCTGCCACCAGTGGGGGCCGATCCGCTCTTCTATGACCCAGATACCAAAGCCAAGGCCTCGCTGGCGGATTTTGAAGGGTATCGTCTATGGCAGCGGTTCGACACTGTAGTTGTCCTGCGTGAATCAATGCGGTTCCGCGAGGACCCAGAATGGGGAGCGGGTTGTTCTCAAGCTCGCTTCGGAAAGTGGACGGCAGCCTTCATCGACATGATCAACAAACGGGTCGTTACTGAACTTGACACAATTACAAGTCGCAATGGCGCTGTGCCGCTTGGGGCAGTGTTTGTCACACCCGACAACGATGCAAGAACTGCGATCAACAACCACTTCACTTCAAGTACGGCTGCATTTCTTCCAGATGAACAACTCCCAGTTCGAATTGTGGCCAACTTCAAGGGTGCTCTAAATCACTTGAGTCACGATGACATCACGATGATCATGGGACAAACTGACACGAAATTTGGGCGAATGGCACCGTTTCTTGATGTCATTCCTGGTATGCCAATCCAGATTACTCAGAATGTCCGCACCAAGAAAGGCGTTGCAAACGGCACAATGGGTCATCTACACAGTGTGCAATTTCCAAATGGAACGCGTTTTTCGCAAGTGCGAGACGCTCGAACAGGTATTGCGGTTCTCCTTCCAAGCAAACGCCCTCTGTACGCTCTCGTCAGACTCAACAGAGGCCACAATGCACTTCCAATGATTGCTGGTGGAGACCCAGACCTGTTCCCAGTGTTTCCGGATGCACGGCCATACAAGAAAACAACTATTCAACTGACACCGTCATCAAGGGGTGATGCAAGAACTCTCAGCATAAAGATTGAGCAGTTCCCGTTCGTCTGCGCCGTTGGTGCGACTGTCTACAAGGTTCAAGGCGAGTCGCTAAGGTCTCTTGTTGTCGTGGATTGGAAAGCCGAAGGAAGAGGTCAAGCAAATCGGCCACAGCAAGCATACCTAATGGTGTCTCGCGTCGTGAAGCGTGAAGGACTGGTTTGCCTCAAGCCCTTCACACCCGACCTTGCATCATGGTCTAAGCCACCCGACGCGGCAGTCGAGGAAGAAAACCGGTTACTTCGTGAGAGCGCGCTGACTTTGCGCCGGTTCTACGACTCGATTTCCATTGAGTGAGTGCCTTATCGGAATGCATTTGAGACGTGAAAATACGAAAACCACATTGAACCAGAATCTCTCTTTCAGTTCCATTGCGTTTGCAAACTCCCAATCAGTTCTCCTAGCTATTCAACAGTGATGTCGTTGGGACGGGCAACAAGCTGACAGAACTTGCCTTCGTAAACAAGGCGCTTGCGGGAGTTGGTAATGCGGATGACCTTGCCGTTTGCTGGAAGGTTGCGAGACTCGAGGGTCTCACCAAACACTGTCACCGTGAGGAGAAGGCCATCGACAGCAGCACGGCCCTCGTCACTCGCCACGTGACGTTCCTCGAACTTACAGGCCATTAGTGTGATTGGGGAACAAACAGATGATCGCTGATTGGGCTTACCTCCGCGAGTTCATCCAAGGTCTCTTCAGGCTCAGCATCCGTGACGTGCAACCGCACCAAGTTTCGCTCTCCATAGACGTGGGCTGACGTCCAGAGAAGTGTTCCTCGGACGATCACATCAACGTCAGGACTGGGGGGCGCAAGCTTTTCATGTTCGACGTGGGCGCGGTAGTCTACGTGCATGACACACCACAATGAGCAACTGTGATGGAATCTTGTGTGAGTACACCACCTTACCATCGACCGTTGAGAGGACGATTTCTTCACGCGCAGCTTTCGCAGCAGCCTGCTGTTGCATTGCCGTCTTGAGTCGCTTCAGAGGCGACTCTCTCGGCAAGTTACGGCTTCTCGTTGGGCGGATAGGCGAGCCGAACGGATCTTCACTTGGTGCTGATCCGCGTTTGGCGGGAGCCATGTTGCGATGTCGGAGGTTGGAGGAAAGAAGAGAAGTGCTGTGAGAGCAAATCGGACAGTTCGGCGGGCCAAGCCCAAGAGAGGTTGAGAAAGGGTGGGCGAAATCCAAAGAGGAAAAACAGCAAACATCAATGAAGTGTGTTGTGCAATACTCACGACGGGAAGGAAGGGAGAGAGAATACCACACAGATCTTCTACTTTCCCTGGATGGATCCTACATCATTGATGTGTGTGAAAGTAGAGGAGTAGGATATGATAGCATGACACACGCAGGATGAGGAAGAATTGGAAGGTAATGTAGGTGCGAGGGGCGGGAAAGAACAATAGAGAAGGAGCTGTGAGTGGGAGGAATGCGAGTGGGATCAAGCGGGAACCATGATAGAATAGAACGAAACGGAAATGAATCAGATTGTGGTGAAGGACGGGCATCCGAAGTTGTCTTAGGATGGCGATGAAGTGGAATGGGACGAAAAGTTTCACTGTAGGAGGAGGGGCGGGAAGAAGGTGACTGAGAGGGAAGATAAGGGAAAGAGGGGCACACGGTTATCCCATGGGGTCAAGGAATTGGCGGTTGAGAGGGAAAGAGCGATGAGATCCTCAAAAGGCTAAGCGGTATCTATTTGCAATCATCTTGATTTAGAAAGATATTCAGTGAGGTAAGAGAGATGCGCGCGTGGAGATGATGATTATGAAGCATCGATGACGCAGGTGGATTTAGGGGGTTGGGCTGGCACTGGAATATGCGCACACTATCGTCGTACACAATAGTGCCGTAGCCTCTCTATCTTCCCTCACTTTCCAAACCACCACAAATGTGGAACTCTCGCACACCACCCGACCGGGAGCCGACAGGGGACCACTCCACCATCGGCATCGATGGTATTCAACTCCCCAGACGACGCTCAGGCTTGCGTATGCACATTGGTGCCGGGCTGATCTCTACTACCCTCTTCATGAAGGATCTTCTGGGCGAGCTTCACACACGCCCACAGACGCCTACTTGGCACTATGCGCTTCCATATCTCTCGAACTTCGTCCGGATCTACAGCAGAGGGATCCAAGTCACCTGCTCCTCTCTGAGGGTCGCTAATCTTCTCGAAGGCACCACCGTGAACATAAATGACCGTCTCTACCTCATCAAACGTCAGGTAAACGTAGATAGAATCTACTTTGCCAGACCGATCAACCTGATCAGCCGCCCTCTCGCCTGTGATGTTGTCCCTGACCCACTCAACCCAAGATCGGCCCTCAGAATCGACACTGCTGTCAATAGCGACATCACGACGCACTTGCGCCCCAACTCGACTATCTAACATGTTGGAGGGTAGTCACTCAGACACACGGACAGTATTACAAACTAGAGGGGGCGTGGTTTGTTGTTCTCTTGTTTTGCTTGGCTAGATGGTTAGCGCTCCGTGCAACTTCGCTGGCTTGACAGGAGAGTCAAAACGCGTTAATATAGTTTTCTGCTTCTCAAAACATGATTTGAGAACAATCTGGTCGCAACTGGTATTTAGTCGGGCCCCATATTGTGCCAGTTACTGTACTGTGTTTTTTTTTTTTCTTTGAAGCTACGCCTCCCCCCGGCCTCGGCGGGGCAAGCAATTTGGGATGGTTCGGAATAGTCTGGACCAGTCTAATTGCTGTGAACGGAGTAGTAGAAGTAGTGTAGTAGGAAGAGTAGCGAACGCCAGGTGCGCGAGCGCGTGACGTCGTGCCATATTTACGAATATTTATGAGACAGCCAGTCTTGCGTGCACCTGCATTGGACTCGATTCGCTTTTGGTTTTGTTGTTGTTGGTGGTGAGCCAGTCCTGCCTCCTGGTTTGGCGTGTCGGCTCATCGCATCCGTTGGAGTCCCAATCTCCAGGGCGTGTTCGGCTTCTTTGGCGTGCAGACGGTTGTCGTCGAGCGCCTCGTGCAGACAGGAGACGGGCGGGGCCTGCGGAGGCGCGGAGACGCGGGAATGCGGTTGCTGTAATTTGCGTCGGGTGAGGTGGATGAAGTCAAGGATCGGGAGTGCTGAGCCGCGTACAGTACTGTTGGTTTCCCGAATACTGCCCTGGTTTGGGGATGCAACGTGGTGGGTAAACTTTTATTGATGACTCCAAACACGCTACGAGTACAGCGGCTGCAGCGAGAAGGAGGCGTGACCGGGCACCATCTCGGTCTTGCGCCCAAGGCGGTGCGCTTGGATGAACACGGAGGAGCCGTACCCTTCGAGCGACGAGAACGTAACCTCACCACCGAAATACCGCGCGAAGAGCCTAGCCATTGGCAGCCCATAGCCGCCGCCGCTGAAGTGCTCCCGGAAGCTGTGGTACCCGTACGACTCTCTTGGCGGGAACTCGGGGCTCGTCGTGTACCCGTAGTGCCAGAGCTTGTGCCAGTCGCTGCGCTTCACGCCACCGCCGTTGTCCGTGACTTTGATCGTCAGGTCCTCGTGGCCCTGGCACACGACAACCTGCACGGGCGGCAAGTGGCCCGCGCGGCCATACTTATAGATGTCCGGGTAGATCTTGATGCCGTCGATTGTATTGAGCTGTGTGAACATAGAGAAAGGCCACATTAGCACACGAATCGACACATCAACCGCACAAGCCGTGAACTCACATCGGGCATCACAAAGCCAAGCAGCGTGCTGTTCGGGTCCATGACTGGTGAGAACGAGTGAACGGGCCGCGGCGCTGTGTGGCTCTGCAGCTCATTGTGGAGCTCGACTGTGGCGCGCATGGCGTTCTTCACAAGCTCAAAGACCATGTGGTGGAGGTGCGACTCGACGTACGTGAAGGGCGCCGACAGGTTGGACGCGAGCCGGATCTCTACCTCGGGCGCGTCGCCGCAGTACAGGCGACACAGAGCCGCGGCGCGGTCACAGGCACTCCGCACGGTGTCCTCAACGTCGACGAGCTCCACGCGGCCACCGACTTGGACCATGGAATCGACGTGCTGGCCGATAAGCATGCGAATGCCGATCCGAGCGAGGAAGAACGTGTCGAGGCGATGCATAAGATCGTCCTGGACATTGTCGAACTTGAGCGTGTTGCGGCCCAGGTCTGTCGCTGCAAGCTCCTTCAGGCCACCGCAGATCAGCGGTACGAGGTTCGCGCCGTTCCGCTTGGCCTTGCGGATCGATTCCGTGAAGATGAGGTCTTCGGTGGCGTTTGTGGGCGGCCGCACGGAGCGAATCGAATGGATCGAGTGGCAGTACACGCGGATCGCGCGCTGGATGGACTCGGTCTCCGCGAGTCCCAGCGGTAGCTCGGACAGCTCAACCACAGCTCTGCAGCATTATACCACCGGAATCAGCCATCATCACCCCCATTTTATCTTGTGCGTTCGCAATCGGCCCCGTACCTTGCGAACCGGATCTGGAGCTCTTTATGCAGAAAGTTGGCCGCGATGATGCGCGTCTTGTTCGTGCCGTCGGCGAAAATCCGCATCTGCTGGAGCGTCATGGGCGTCGGCGGCGTCGCGGCGATCTCGCGGATCTCGTCCATGGTGATGCCCGGGTCGTCTCTGCGGGCGCCATATTCACACACACGCACACACACATCCAGATGTATCAGCATACATACCATGGTACAACGCGGTGTTAAACCGTGGACGTACAAGATGGGCGTGCCGTTCTTGTGCGAGGGCGCGAGCGGCGGCGCGGCGCGCGCCTTGGGCTCGGCGCTGAAGAAGCGGCGCGGCGCACACGGCGGGCAGGACGCGGGCGGCGGCGCCACCGCCGCGGCGACGCGCAGCAGCAGGCGGCGCTGCTGGTGGGGGCTCAGAGACCGGACGCGCATGTCGGTCGGCCGCGGCAATAGTGGCGAGACAGAGAGAGCAAGTGAGACTTTGGAGCTCGTCGATTTTCCCGACGGGTTCTTGTGGTTCGCCTCCAGTATCTTCAAGCGTCGAGCAGGAGGCTGTGATGCGCATTCGCCTTTCCGACCGACCTCGTCCCAACACAGACCGACCGACGGTTCGGACCCAACCGGTTACGAACTTGGTAACTAACTATCAACGGTTCCTAACGATTCCCCATGGACGCCAACAAACCAAACGCACGGGAAGAGGAACCCGCAGGGCAAAGATGCCGGCGACCACGACGGCGGACAACGCGGCGGCCGCGGCGCTGCAGCCGCAGATCGAGCAGTCCGTTCTGCGCACCGCGGAACTCTTTGCGCTCTCCAAGCGCGGCGCGGCGACCGCGTTCGAGTTCGCGCCGAGGTAAATGCGCGCCTTTGAGCGATTGCTCAGGAGCTACGTGAGTCATATGCTGGTTGTTTTGTGCATGATGACAGCAAGAAAGTGCGCATCCACACCAAGCTGAGCGGGCTGTATGGAGACCTCCCGGAGTCGCTGCTGGAGGACAAGAAGCAGGCGATCGCGCCCGCGGCACCCACGCCCGGAGAGGATGAAGGCGAAGCGGCGGCCGCCGAGGTGACGGATGCCCCCGCGGCGGGAGGAATGTCTCTGCTCGAGGAGATTGAGAAGGAGGCACAGGAACAGAAGCGAGCCAAGGCTCTGGGTCGTGCGGCGGACTCCTCGGCGGTTGTGGAGTACAAGAAACCGGTGTCGTCGGCCCTCACGACCGCGGCGGCGTCAGGCTCTGGCGCGGCGCAGTTTGGAAGCTCGGCGATTGTGCGAAGACGTCCGACGCAGGTACCCAAGCCCAAGTGGCATGCCCCGTGGAAGCTCAAGCGCGTTATCGCCGGTCATCTGGGTTGGGTGCGCTCCGTCGCGGTGGACCCCACGAACGATTGGTTTGTTACCGGCTCGGCCGACCGAACAATCAAAGTGTGGGATCTTGCGTCGGGCCAGCTCAAACTCACACTCACCGGCCACATCAACACGATCCGCGGTCTTGAAGTCAGCCCGCGGCACCCGTACCTGTTCTCTGCGGCCGAAGACAAGAAAGTGCTGTGTAAGGAGCCCCCGTTTCGACTGTCTATGCGTGAGATGAATGGTTCCGGCTGACATGGGTACTGTGGACTTAACGATTAGGCTGGGATTTGGAGTACAACAAGGTTATCCGCAGTTACCACGGCCACCTCTCGGGTGTATTCTCTCTCAAGATTCACCCGACACTCGACATTCTCATGACCGGCGGTCGTGATGCTGTCACTCGCGTGCGTGGTCTGGTGGTTTGGCCGTCTAGACGGGGAATGTTATGCTGACGGCTGGCGGTTTTATCTGCAACAGGTGTGGGATATGCGTACGAAGAACCAGATCCACGTCTTGAGCGGACACCAAGGAACCGTGTGGGGCGTGGAGACACAAGCCACGGACCCGCAGGTCATCACGGCCTCGAGTGATTCCACGATCAAGGTATGATATGCGTTGTCTTGATCTCAGCCCGTGTACATTAACTGACACTCGTACGCCTGGCTCTTCTCAAGCTTTGGGATCTCGCCGCAGGCAAGGTCATGACAACTCTCACAAACCACAAGAAGGGCGTTCGCGCGTTGGCCAAGTCACCAGTCGTACGTGTCTGCAACTCTGCCTTCTCTTGCCGCCTTCGCGCAGCCAGATCTAACCGTCACGATGATGTCTCCGTAGGACCACTCGTTCATTTCGGCGGCGGCTGACAACCTGAAGAAGTGGGACGCGAAGGATGGCCACTTCCTGCGCAACTTTTCAGGCCACAACGCAATCATCAATTCGGTGGCAGTGAACGAAGACAGCGTGCTGATCTCCAGTGCCGACAACGGTTCGATGAAATTCTGGGACTACACGACGGGCTACTGCTTCCAGGACGAGGTCACCAAGGTGCAGCCAGGCTCGCTGGACAGCGAGGCTGGTATCTACGCGTCCACCTTCGACAAGACGGGACTGTACGTGTTCTTATGTAGCCATCCTCCTGTACATGACCCGAGCGATCCGAACTAACCGTCTATGGTCTGCCACAGGCGCTTCATCACGGCCGAGGCCGACAAGACGATCAAGATTTGGGCCGAGGACACGGAGGCCAGCGAGGACACGCACCCGATCGACATGGCGCAGTGGACAAAGGACTTCACGGCGCCGAAGCGTTACTAACTGCATTAGGATAACTCACTCCCAGACAAGATACCGTATTTTTCATCGGGTTGACAAAAGCCGTTATTTCCAGTTGTATCGTATAGCACAGGGATTCCATCGTCTATTACAGGACTTCCATAAAGTGGCGGGGATTTTTTTGCTCCAAACAGGGGAGCTCGAAACCCACACACAGAATTGATCCACGCCAGGCAAAAATGACGGCGATCGTCCCGAAGAAGATGAAGGTGAGCGAGCTGCGCGCGGAGCTGGAGGCGCGCGGTCTGAGCTCCAACGGCCTCAAGTCGGAGCTCATCCAGCGCCTGGAGATGGCACTGGACGAAGAGGAGTTCGGCAGCGCCGCCGAGGACCTCGCGCCGCCGACGGACGACCACGCGAGCGCCGCCTCGTCGGCGCCCGCGCCGGCGAGCCCCAAGAAGGCCACGGCGGCGGTGACGGACGTGAAGAAGACCGCCCCTGCGCCCACGGCGACCAAGCCCAAGGACGCGCCGAAGCCCGCGGCGAACTCGCCTGTCAAGAAGGTGGCGGAGAAGCCTGCCGCGCCGGTGACGACGTCCGCCGCGTCCGCCGTGAACAGCAGCGACAAGCCGGTGGCCTCGCAGGGCGGCCCCACCGAGGAGGAGAAGCGGAAAGCGCGTGCTGAGAAGTTCGGCATCCCGCCGTCGCTCGAGGACAAGAAGGCGGAGCGCGCCAAGCGCTTCAACCTGCCGGTCCAGGCCGACAACGAGGCCAAGGAGAAGAAGCTCGCACGGGCAAAGCGCTTCGGGCTCGAGACGCCCGAGACGGTACGTTGGCAGCAGTTGGTGCCCTCTCCAAGTGTCGCTTGTTGTCCATGTTCTAATGCTGTGTTGGTTGCAGCTGGACGAGAAGAAGTTGGCGCGCGCCGACCGCTTCGGTCTGAACGCGGAGGAGAAGAAGCGTCTCGAGCGTGCCAAGCGCTTTGGCATCGAGACCCCCGAGATTGTACGTTTCTGCCAATGTTGAAGCTGTCCAGGTATCATCTACTGAACGTGTCTCTCTTGCTGCATGATATGTGGGCAGATCGAAGAGAAGAAGCGCCAGCGTCTCAACCGCTTCGCGGGTGCCGCCAAGTAGAACGACGGCGGCGACGGAACACAGACCGATCGCTAGAAGAACGCAATCGTAGTGGGGCGGCACGTGCGTCGTGGAGACAGTGGTGATGGCGGTAGGCTGGTGGGTGCCCATGCGAACGACCACGGCAGGAGCGTGGACGGGCTCGTGGCGCGTGGCGCGTGGCCTCGTCGCGTCTTGGCGAGCCGGTCGCTCGACGCGCGGCGGTCGTCACGTCGCGCCATTTAGTCGCTTCGCTGCTGTGTCCACGCGCGCCTGCCGTCCCATCGCGCTTGACCCTTTTTGGTGCTGTATCCCATTTCTGCGGAGGGGCATGGAGGTGCAAAGTAGTGCTAGTGACCAATATACACTGTGTATTTATGCCATCCACAAGTGCCTCATCCCGTCCAGAGTCCTGGCCCCCACCGCGGAGCGGAGCACAGTTCCGCGGATCAAGATCGCATGCGTGGGCTGCGGTAGAACACTGGATGCCGGTCTATCCAGTGTTCCGAGAGGGTCTGCCACTACTACCGAGCAGGTTTAGAGCTTGGGCTCTATGGCCGCGTCGCATGATCGCAACGCTTTGCGGCGAAGAAGATCCGGACGCGCACGACCCCACAGCCGCTGGCCAGATCGGGGCAGAGAGATCTCGTGGTGCTCTTTGATTGGCTGAAATCCGGCTTCAACACCATCCGGTGCATGATTGCATCCAATCGAAGCCGTTAAAAGGTCGATTTCGTCCAATTGTCAAATGCCGTTGGACTCGGATCCAAGGGGGAACCGGTGTTGTTCTCCCCTCGCATGTTCTTCCCTCCTCTCCTCCCCCCCCCCGCAGATATCGCCCCGCCTCCCCCCTCCCTGCTCCGCTGCCTCTGTGTTCGGCTCCCCCCTCCCTCCTCCGCCGCTCCGCTCCGCCTTGGCAC
>JAMFLL010001497.1:0-15500 GCA_027475725.1 Pythium rhizo-oryzae | reverse complement strand
TCCAGCTGCGTCATGCTCTCGATACATCTCAAATCCCTCGCAAAGGTGTCTTCCAATACCAGCACGCGTAGCTCCGTCAACGCTGCAAGCGTCGAGATGAAACTCACGGGTCCGTGAGTTTCGTCCTACTGAGATCCAGCTCTTGCAGCTGCGTCATCCGCGCGATCGCGTCCACGTTGCTCAGTGGCGTCGACGACACGTCCAGCTTCTGAAGCTTTGGGAGGCCACACAACTTCTCACATATCCGCACGACGATGTTGGCGTCCCGTGGGTCGGTAGTACGCACGCGAACACTGTGGATACACTCGGCAATCGAAGAATCCTCCAACAGGAGATCAACTTGCCACGGCACGATGACCTGGATCCACTCGAGCGACGCCAGTCGATCCGGGTTGCGGCAATGGATCCCTCGGAGCAACGCGCGGCAGCGGCCACCACCGTCGTCGTTCGACCATGGCAGCGTGAGCGTTGCGTCCCGGGCGTCGCGGGTGCGCTGGAAGTAGGAGTCTCGTGAGGCTTCTCGGTTGGCCGCGGCCACAGGCTCGATGTCTCGCGCGTCCAGATACGCGAGCAGTACACGCGCGGCGTCCTCGGGAAGCGCCAGCAGCGCATGTGGCGCCATCGTTGACACAATTGAAGGTGGCATTGACAAGTGAGACCGTGGTGAGACCGTGGAGAGCTCAGCTGTTCGATTTAGTGACCATGGTCCCGAGAGTGACATCTGACGACACGAGATGCCCTCGGTTGCGTTCACTCTTCTTCATCTCCTTCATCTTCCTCACGCTTTCAGGTTGGTGATCTCGACGAGCGAGATCTCTCGGTACACGGGGCCGGCGGGGCCTCCGGTTAGCAGTTCGTTGTGGAACGCGCGCAGTCGGAGCTCGTGCGCCTTGTACAGCTTGGGCACAAGTCCGATCTCCAAGAACTCGAGTCTCTTGTTGACCCGCAACATCGGCGCTAGTGCCTTCAGGGTCGTGGGGCTCGGCCGATTACTGCTGCTTCTGAAGTCGGGTAGATCCGTGTCCACGTATCGGAATTCGCGGAGCGATCGTGTCACTGTGTGGGTTGGATCCGACAGAATCTGGAGAAAACGGACCAAACTGAGCTGGGACGTGGCTGTGTTGGTGAGCGAAAGGCGCTGAAGCGTGCAGCCGCCTCGCGGGTACAAGTCCTCGATCACAATGAGGTCTCGGAACCCGACATTTGTGAGAGACAGCGCCTCAAGCTGGGGACATGCGCCGAGAATGCGCGTCCACGTGTCGTTGTCGATGTCTGGGTCGAATGCGACGAACAGATACAGCTGTCGGAGTGACGCACCGAAGCACTGAGTAAGCCCGACGATCACAGACGTGTCAAGACTCCCACAGCCAACATCCAAAGACTCTAGCCGTGGCGTAGGAACCACGTCGCCAGTGCCCTCGAACGCGTCGATGATGTCGGCGCATCGCACTGAGCACGTGCCCATCGTAGGGATCGCGACTTTCATATACTCGGGGTCGCTGGAATCGTCCTCTTCCACGACTTGACACGATAACGAAGTTTCACCGACGCGTTTTCGCTTACCGGAAGAAAGCAGCAAGTCTGCACCGCTGGATATAGTCACCATTCGCACTGGGACTTTCCTTGGCTTCAGCAGTGTAGCCTTCAATATGTCAACATCCGCGGCGGTGATCTGCAGCATCGCCGCGAGCGAGAGCACTTTTAAGGTACACTCGGGTTCGCGCAGCGCGCGGCCCAACAGTTCCCACTTGGTCTTTCGCTGATCACGCTCCACAGTGCGGATGTCCCAGAACACGTTCTCGAGCACGAGGTGGTCGATGCGCGAGCGCTTCGCGAGCTGCGTGCAGACGCGCTTGAGCAGCCTGGCATCGCTCCGGTGGAGCACTAGCATGCGCGGCTCTCTCGTCGTAGTCACAGTGCGCTCTGGCTTGGTCGCAGCTCGCACAATACGCTTCACGGCATTGTCGTCGGTGCTGGAGCGGCGCGCCCCGAGGCTAGCCATCGCGAGCTGGATGTCGCTGCGCCGTATAAACTCAACGAACTCGGCCATCTCGGTCGTGTAGGGCAGCTCGTGGAGGTACGCGTGGACCAGCGAGAGCTTGAAGACGCGACTGCACACGGACAACGTGTCCGTGTGGATCTCGCTAATGAATGCATGCAGCTGTGCCACATAGCGCGCCGTGGGCTGCCTCGGCGGCATAAATGTGAACTGGATCTCGAGCTTGTAGGTCTCGTCGAACGCGCGTCCAACCAGCTCCTTGATATCTTCCTTGGCGATATGGTACTCGAGACTCAGGTCCTGCGCGGGCATTTGCAGCAGCTTGCGGCAGAGCTTCATGTCCCACGCAAACACGTCGGCCTCGTTCACGCCACCGGTCCACATCGCAAACACTTGGTCCTCGTGGGAGACGTCGAACGCGAGCTCGAAGCGCGGCTCGAGGTCGCGCTCGTCGCCAAACTGGCGCCAGTGCTTGTACGCCACGGGCGGGTCCACGTCCAGGTGCTCGAACTCGCCCCAGGCGTCGCGGTCGTAGTGGAGCGCGAGCCCGACGAGCTCGAGCGCCTCGCGCACTTGCACGAGCCGGCGCGCCGTCTCGCGCGGTGTCTCCTGGATCTCGTCGGGCTTGGTGAGGTACACGCGCAGCGCGCGCAGACGGGACCGCAGCGACCGCTTCTCGACGTCGGGCCACTCGCGGAACTCGAGCCACGGCGCCAGCGCGCGGAACCAGGCGCGCAGGAACGTCCATTTGGACTTGGGCGGCATAATTGGCGGGATCAAAGTGAGACTGTGTTGGTGCTGGAGGGAACAGCGCACATCTGCGACGTGTGAAAATGTGGTCCACAGAAATTATCGAAATCATGGCGTGAATATCAACCAATGAGAGCGTCGGAATATGAACCCAAAGCCGGATGATACCAAAGCAAACGAGCTCCTCGCTTTCCGTCTCGGTCCCTCATTCATTCGACAATCTCACGTCACCCAGACGCCTCTCCCTTCTCTTCGTCGACCTGCAGGCGCAATGGACGCGCCGCTGCCACCGCCGCCGCCGACTCCCGCTACAGGCGCCACCATGGAAGACGCGCCAGAGGCCTCGTTGGTCTCCCCGACCTCGCCCGCTCGCCCCACGTTCGCGGAGCTCGACGATCTCCTCTCGATTTACAAGCAGCAGTATAAGGTCTGGACGCTGGTCGAGCCGCCCAACGTGTTCACATTCCGCGAGCAGTTCCACTACTTGCTTGTCGAAGTGACTGCGTACCCGGCCGTGGACCTCCAGCCGCTTCGCGAGATGCTCGAGCTCTACACGCTGCTGCTGTTCCTGCACCACAACACCACCAGCGACGTGTTGCTCGCCGACGGGCGTCTGCGACTTGGTGTAAGCACGCGCGACGAAGTGACGCCGCGGATCCGCGTCCGCATCGACTGGGCGCGCTACTCGGTCAAGGGGGAATGGATCCACGGCGTCGACACGGCCGAGTGCGCGCGAGCGCTTTGGGATGGCTTCCTCGCGCTTTTCGACTACGACTCACCACAGCCACGGCTGAGCGACCACTACTACAAAACGCGCCGCACGATCCTCGTACTGTACGAGGTCGACGAAGCCTTTGTCAAGTCGGCCGAGGCGCGCGTGCGGTTAAGTTGGAAGTGGGCACCAGCGCTTGTCGACTTGATGGAGACGATGCCCATGACGGCGCTGCGCCGCCTCGAGCTCATCGCACCGTCGACGCCCATGCTAACGGAGAACGAGTCCCGCACGCGACTGCTGTTCCAAGAAGTGACGACGAGTATGGAGCTCAAAGAGGTTGAGTACCAGGAGATCGCTCGCTACACTCGGCCCTGGGTGACTGCTGCGGACGGTATCAAGTATCTTACGCTCAATATCTCCTCCGAGTGGACTCCTGACGATGCGCTCGCGTTCATCGCGCTTCTGAACCAGGGCATCGCCGAGGATCTCGAGCTGAAAGTGCATACAGCGCGAGCATTCGGCTTGGCGATGGATATTTGCGCACAAGTCGAGACCGTCACGGACGTGACCATCACGGTCAAGATCACGGACACGTGGAACTCAGAGGACATGCCGCTATGCGGCCTCAAGCACGCCAGCCAGCGCGGCTCAGGGCTGAGAACGCTGCGCATCCAAGTGAACGAAATGCCCGCCATGAGCGACTTTGTCAACACGATGATGCTTCTCCTCGATGCCGAGTGCCCTTCGACACGAACGGCGATTGGAGAGAGCGGGGAGCTCCAACTGGTTACCCGCGTAAACGAGCCTACTGTGAATGACCTGACAGAGCTGCTGCCGCTTCTTGAGAGGGTCGGGAAGCACATCAAACTACTTCAGACCGACTCGTACGGATCGTCCGAGTTTTTCAACGAAGACACCTACAATAACTCGCCGGAGGCCTTCAAGATCGAACCACTCCTGGCCGCATGTCCGAACCTCCGTGTGCTCAACATGCAAGGCGCGATCTTCGACGATCTCCCGGAGATGTACGAGAAAGGACTCGCGCGCATGCAGACACTAGAAGTCCAATGGGCTCCCGAAGCGTCCGCGGTGGCACTCGCCAAGGCGCTGAGTGCTCCCGAGTCCAAGATCGCGCGCCACCTCGTGGAATTCTCAACGCGCATCTCGTCGGACGCAGTTGTTGAAGGGTTCGTCCAGACTCTGGACCGCAACCAGCGGTTCCAGTACCTGCGCGTCGGTCGTCGACCACAAGGAGACGAACTTGCTGCTGCCTTGAATGCGCATCACAAGCGCGTGATTGCGCCTGGTGGCCAAGCGTTCGGGAGACTTTTGGACTCGATGGCTGCTGCGGGCAGCGAGCGCGCGGCGTTTGCGAGGGAGTGCGTGGACGACGACGTGCTGGAGAGCATCGCGGAGTTTGCCGGACCCACTCTCTACCGTCAGATCCACATGCGTTAAAAGTGTGAAGTCAACAAAAGATTGCATTTCATTTTTATGGGTTGGGTCGTTTCAGACGAATCTGAATCCGTTCAAACCAGGGCGTTTCGTCATCTGTGTGCCAAAGAACACCAACGAACATGACTCGTCGGAGCGGTGCATCATACCGCAATCCCGACACGAAACTATGAGTTGACTCGGTGAGGTTTGTCGCACAACCACAACGTCCGTCAGATCGCAATGCCGCGCCTCGAGCTGGTAGGCATGGCGCTCGTCATGGTCGCAGCGCCGCTGATCACGAGTGGCCTCTTCCCGGAAGAATGTGTGATTATTGAGCCGAGGAACCGCGCCTACTACCACATGCAACTCACGGTTTATGCAGCGTTCGCAGGCTCCGCGTCAACGCTTGTAGGTTGCGCTGCCGACGCTCCCTGGACGAGCCTGCTCGCGATGCTCGTGTTCTACCTCGCCACCCACGCGACACTGTGGGCCGTCAATGGCATGTGGGCACTAGCCGCGACCTGGGTGATCGTTCTACTCGGGCTTTTGTTCATCCCGACCGCAAGAGCTCTCCCTCACTGGGCGCGTGACCTGCGCGGCGGCGTGTTCCAACACTGGCGCAAGGGAGCCGCCTGCCCGTCGCGGTTGAAGGTGCTCAGCGCGATCTTTTCCGTTCTCCCCGTCGGCATGCTGTCGGGCCCGACGTTCGCGCCGTGGGAACGCGTGCAGAAATTCGTGCGCTGGCATCCGTATAACGTC
Source organism: Pythium rhizo-oryzae (assembly GCA_027475725.1). NCBI lineage: Eukaryota > Oomycota > Peronosporomycetes > Pythiales > Pythiaceae > Pythium > Pythium rhizo-oryzae. The sequence goes on along the minus strand of JAMFLL010001497.1, from coordinate 9,840 downwards.
GACGTCGAGCTCGTGTGGCGCGGCAACTTCTTCGTGTTCGCCGTCAGCATGCTCGTCGTAGCGACGCACCCGATCCACCACGGCACGATCGTGCTCTTCTTCGCGTGGCACGGGCTGCTCCACGGCGCCGTCATGCTGGTCGATAATCTGCGCGATCTCGACGGCAACGGCAACCCGGAGCACGCGATCGAGATCTCGTGCTTCCTCGCGCTCGGTCTGTTCTCCGCGTACTGCGTTCGCCCGCTCCTGCCCCAGCTTCGCGGCCACGCACCTGTGCTCAGCACCGAATGTTAGCTGTATTACCAGTGAATGTAGCCATGTCATTAAAACAAGGGAAACGACAGTGTCATGTCACTATCGAGCGGCAGCTCCGAAGGCACACGAAGGAAAATGGAGTGGCTCCACAACGTGCTCGCGGACGTCTCCCGCGTGGCGCACTACCACCCGCTCCGGCCGGAGGTGCCGCTCGAAGTGCTCTCGCTCGACCTCCTCGCGGAAGGCCACGCGCCGTCCGCGACCCGGGCGGCGCTCGAGCAGCTCGCGGCGCTCCATGCCGCCGGCGACTCACCAGGCTTCCACCGCGCCATGACGGCGCTGAGCCCGTGGCGCAACAGCTATCTGTACGCTAAGGGGCTCTCGCGGGACGCATTTCCGCTCCTTGCGGTGGAAATTACTCCGACACCAGCGCTCGATGCGGCCGAGGCGTTCCTGTCTCTTGATAGTTCCAGTTCCTTCGGTGGCGCTACGCGCTTGGGGCTGTTCCTGCGCATCCAGTTGACGGAGGAGGGGACAGAAGACGAGAACGACACGCTCTCGCGCGTAGCCAACATACTGTCTCATTTACGCAGCGAGCGCTCGATGTTTCGGCTCGAGATGGTCAAGATTGAATTTGATACGCATCGAATGCGAGATCGCGAGTTCGACATGGCGACCCGAGTATTGGCGCTCGCGCTCCATGATGCTGGGACGCCAGCCCTAGCATTTAAGGTCTCGGTGGGTACAGTCGGCAGTGCGAGCACAAATAGTGTACCGATTGCGACGTGGGGAACGTTTTTCCAGACGCTGTGTCGTGTCGGCGCAGATCGTGACTCGACCACAAACGTGCACGGGAATGAGCTCAGCTTGAGCTTTGCCGAGCATGCGGACCCACGTGTCGTCGCAGCCTTCTGGTCGGCGATGGCGTTCAGCTCCGGCTACTCTCGCTTGTCGCTCTCGACGGGTGACAGTCATGCTGAGCCTGTTCAGGCCAAGTACATGGCGCTCGCTTTGCTGAGCCCAGTTAGTCAAGTCACCCACCTCAATTGGTTCAACAGTCTGTTTTTTGCAAGCAACGTGGACGCGATGCTGCAGGTCCGGGATGCAAGCTCGCACGAAGATCTTTCAAGTGTATTGTGGTTGGGCGATTGGAGTTATCAGTCGACTGGACAAGGGATCGAGATGGCGACCACAGATCAGTCACTTGCTCGTCAGTTTGGTCGAGTGCTTCACGACTCGGGGGAGAACGAGTGGATCGACGTTTTGCTGCCAGGCTATGCGCAATGCAGCGTGAAGCGAGACGAGTGGTATGAAGTGACCGCCGGTATCGCCCTGCAACAAGGCTTTTCAGGCGTCTTGCGTGAGTGTAAGCTCACCCGTTTTGAATCGGCGTTGCAACTATTTGAACCGACGACGTATATCCACGCGGCTCAACTTTTTCGGTGTATCGGAAGATCGCTCCGCTTTGTCGAGCTGAGGCCGTGGAGGCATCCATGTTCGCTTGAGCTGGTGCGCGCGATATTTGAGAGCTGCCCGCTCCTTCGCGAACTGACTGTGCATCAAGTGGAGCTCGCCCCAGCGACCATTGAAGTCAACTCGGCTCAACTTGTAAGCACGGAGATGTTGAAGCTGCAGCTCCATTTCTTGAACAGGGCGAGCCCGTTGTCTCCTGTGGGTCGCTTCACCGAGGCTTTCTTTGAGACAGTGATTCCGATCGTAGGACAGAAGATCGAGTACCTTGAGGTGCGGAAGCAGTCAGGGATCATTCCGTTCTCGCGCGCCTTCAGCACCATTGCTCGATCCTGCGTGAGTTTGTTCCACCTCAAGCTTGAAAATCTCGACGTGGAAACCATCGACCCCCTAATCGAGGCTTATCGAGACGGCACGAGTCGTGTATCGTCGCTTTATTTGCTCAAGAGTCCCGTCGCGAGCAGCGGTTTGGTCCGATTCGCGGAGTTTCTCGCCGATCGTTCGTGTCCCGGCTCCCTCAAGCTGGGGGTCCTCCACGTGACGCACTTCGCAGACAACATCAGCGACTCGGTTCAACTTCGCGGTCTGGATGTGACAGCAGTGAAGGCATTCCTCGCTATGCTGGACAGGAATCTCTCGTTGACAGAGTTGTTCTTGGGCGTGACTGACACGGGCGTTGGTCAAATCGTCCCGGAACCACTCCGCCCATTCAAGCGCCGATTCGATCAGTACGACGAGCAGGAGATTCCTGTTGCAAGCGAGAAATACCCGGTTGAGTCAACTGTGGCGTTTGTGGACGTCTTACACCGCAAATGCCTCCCGTACGACCAAGAGACTATTCGTATCGTCACCAAGTTCGCTGCCCAGCGTATTCGTCGGTCTGTGCGATACGATGTTGTCAACTGATCCAAGATAATTTCGTACAGAAAGCGGACTCCGAAGGAGCAAAGTGTCGTTGTTCGAACTGTGGCATAATGCTAGCGCTCCAGGTGGGTCTAGATGATCTTTGGCATGAAGACGCGAACTGAGCTCGCCGACACTTAAAACTCCTTTGCTGACCAGGCCCCTCTTGGGGCTCCAAGCATCCCAGCAAGCTATCGTACCTGTTGCAGTGGAAGAGACAGTTTGTCTATGGATGCAGCACGCGCTGGAGCCTCGGGTGATCACACTCGACCAGCTGTCGGCAGTCCGCGTCCGGTGAGATGATCACCTGTCGAAGTGACCTCAACCTGACCAGACTCGTGAGATCAAGGATAGTAGTATCACGAATGTCCAACTCGCGCAATGGCGTCAGGCTGCCGAAGACGTTGTATTCTTGTGGGCCCTTGGACAAATCGACCGAGTGCACAGCTTTCGAAGTTTGGTGACTCCTCCAAGCATCGAGAGATCTTCAAAGTCGTCTTCGAGGGTCAGAAAGTGGAGGCCCATAAGCCGGAAATGAAACGAAGTGTCCGGTTGACCCCCATCGACTGACGCACCGAATTTGAGTCTCAAGACCTCCAGCTTGCATAGTTTGCCGAGAGGAGAAAGATCCGTAAAACCAGCTGAGAACGCGAGCTCAAGTGATCGTAACGAGTCACAGAAACGTGTCCAGTCGAGAGAATGAATGGTCCTATGCGTGGTTATGCGGAGGTCTTGGAGACAGCGAAGACGAGGTATAAGTGAGTCAACGATCAAGATACTGGTGAGCTCTTGGATGTGAAGAGATTGAATGTGCTCTAACTGGGATACGCCCTCCACCGTGGAGGCAATGAAGCTCGTGGAGTCCTCGAGCTTCATTGCTTCGTATTCCTCGACAGCTTTGTCGACGCGGAACCATTTTGACTGGTCGATTGGGAGCTTCTTCAACGACGAAAAGGTACCGAGGAATCCGTAGACTCTACGCTCAACCAGGAACGGCGAAGGCGACCATGTAATCAAGTGAGCTTCTTCGAGCCGTAGGAGTGACGCAATTGCAGCCAAATCACCGTGGAGTTTGGTCCTGATAACTCGAAGGTAGGTCATATTCGCGAAATTGCTCGCCGGCATCTCACTGGCAGAGAGCGCCACAGTCTCCAAATGTGGAAGGCTGAGCAGGAGCCGATCGAAATCAAGCGGTGTGTGCGAGAGGTCCACGATACAGTCCCCACTAAGTTGCTTCAGGCTTTGAAGCGATTCGCACCAGCCAGCGAGATGTAGTACCACGATCCTCTCGAGTATCGGAGTCTCGAGCTTGGCGAGTTGACGGGTCGACGGGAAGAGAACCAGTTGAGAGGATCGTGCCGCTGTGTTATTTCGAGGTAGCGCAGCGCTGGCATGAGCTCGACGCACATCAGTTCTGACACGGATACCTCTCGCATCACAAGTCGCTCCAGCTGATCCAGAGCTGTGAGAGGGGTCGCACTCGCGACACGCGTGCTGCTCAAGTCGAGGTACCGAAGTTTCACGAGCGACGCGAGGACAGCGACATCCTGGATCGCTGTGTTGGACACGTCCAGCTGAGTGAGGCTCGGCAGCGCGACAAGCCGGGCACACGATGCCATGAACGAATCTTGATCCTCCGCGCTGTCGTGCAAGCGCACACTGCCCACGAGATGGGGTACTGCCAACGCACACAACAAGTCCACGTGCCAAGGATACACGATCTGGATCCACGTAAAGTCAGCAAACGCCGTCGGGTCTCGAAAATGGATGGATCTGACCAGTCGGCGTGCACGGACCGGATCGTTGGGCGGCAAGACGAGCGTGGAGCTCTCGCGGGGACGAAGCAGGGAATTGTACGCCATCGGACGGCACGTAGCTGCGAGATCTCCGCTTTCGTCATGGTCGAGGCACGCCGCGATGAGCTCTGAGGCGGCGTCGACCAGACCCAGCAGCGAAGCCATTGTCGATATGGATAGAGAGATTGCGAGTGAGGGAGCATCCGACCTGCAAGATCAGAGATGGTGAGGTGTGATCATCCTGGTATCTCGAGTGAGTAAAGGTCAAGACCAGCCCTTGAAATACAAGAGTACACATCAATCCATTGTCTCCGCGACAAGCACGAGTATTTAGCATGTGTCTTCACGCCACCGCCGTCGCGGGTTCTTTCGGCGCGGTCGCACCATTCAGCGGGACACGCGGAATCGCGGCTTGTGCGAACGCGGCGGTCTCCATCGCCGGGATCTTCTCTCGGCGAAGCCGCTCGCGCTTGCGCTCGGTCTTAAGCGCCGATCGGTCCGATCGGCCGAAGTGGAGTCGCGCCTGCTCGTCCATGGCTGCCGCAAACAGCAACATCATCGCGATGTCCACGCCCGGCGCGACCTCGAGCCGGTACTTTCCACTGTCGACACTGTCCACAGCGTTGAACTGCGCGATCTTGAACACGTCGCCCTCGATACCGCGGCGGATACCGACAACCGCGCGGCGCGCGAGCCAGGAGCCGATCACGTACAGGATCGTGCAGTCGCTCTCGGATTCCTCGTTCACGACCAGCTTCAACGGGTAGAAGAACGGGTTGAACATGGTCTCGAAGCGGAAGAGCTCCTCGCCGGCCGAGTTGGAGCCGCCCGGCGTGATTTTGTAATTCGCGTTGGTCGGCTTCATGTTGGTCCACTCGAGCCCCACGACGGGCACGCCGAACGCGTCCAGCAGCAGCTTGCGCTCGTGCTTGGTCTCCGGGTTCCCGTCCTGCGGCGGCAGCTTGAACAGCACTTGGCCCGTGCGTTCATCCTTGATTTCGACGAGCTCGGGGCGCGGCTTGGTCCAGAAGTTGTCCTGGAGTTCGATGACCACGGTGCGGTCTTTAATGAAGCGCCGGTGGATTGTCGGCTCGAAGACGCGCTGCGCGAAGAGCGGCTTCTGCTTGTCACTCGCTGAGACGTTCTGGCCCATGGTGGTGTTGTGTGTGCCAGCAGGTGGAAGGGCACGTGGGAGGATCGAGAAAATTTCTCAAGTGAACTGCATTGGGAACTCTATGGTTCTCACAAGAGCTGGAATCGTTCCACGTTGTTCCCTCACCCCTGGGAGGAGACCGCTGATTCCCCAAACGCCACCACAGAGGAGCATCAACACCTCTGGCGGCTTCGGTTGCGCGTGACAAGTTGCGGCGTTTGGTTTTCGTCACCCACAATCGCTGAAGCCACGGTGATGGGCTTAATCGGCGAGCTTCATGTTGATGGCTGATGCGACACCACGGCTCTTGATCATCAAGCGGCTCTCCATTCTGGGCGGGATAGGACCCCAGCTCGCTCACGATTCGAACGAAGAGCATGGTGGTGCCTCGGGTTGTAGTTGGGCGAAAAGGAGCTGTCCAGCGCTCCTTGGCGCACGGATCCCTTGAAGGAACGCTGGAGAGAGTGTTCCACGTGAAGGATCCACATGCACTGGCTTCGAGGTGATACCTAACTAGGCGAACGAAACAGAAACCTGCAGTGTTTTATCCAATGAAACGACCACTTCGTATCATTTCGTCCAACCAAAGAACGGAAACAACGGGTCCAGGTCGGTCTCCCATGGGCCGATGCAATTTTGGTGAGCTCGGGCTTCTTCTCGCTCAGGTTACGTGCTCGATGAAACACGGCGGACGTCCGAGGCATTGAAGTTTCGGCGCCAGCGATACCCAAGGAGCATCCAGCAACATGGCGGCTGCAGGCGAGTCCTTTCCGCTCGCACGATGAGCGGGATCCACGGTGTCACGGATCCACGCGGACCATCACTCCCCCGTGCTTGGACAGTTCTCCCTCCAGGATTCTCCCTCCAGGACAGTTTCTGGCAACCGAATGACCACCACGAGCGCGCTGCTTCGGCTGCCCGTCGAGATCGCGCGCGTGCTCGCGACGCTGCTCGAGAGCGACCAGCTCGACCAGCTCGCCGGCGCCTGTCGGGCGGCACGCGACAGCGTCGTCTTCAACGCGCCCGCCCGCAAGTCGCTGGTTCTCCCACCGACGGATCGCGACTGCGCGCATCGCTTGCTCACCGCTATTCTTAGCCGGGACCCCGCATGGCTCGCTGGGCTCGCGTGGATCCAGATCGCGAATCCAGATCACGTTGATCTGCTGGTGGAATGTGGGGCCAGTGCGTTCGTCCAAAGCGTCCGCGTGCGCACGGAGATCGACCATTCGACCGAGATCGTCCACTCGATCTGCCAGAAGCTGCGGGTACTTCAGAATATGACGGCGCTGGATTTGTCCGACACGACCATTCGTGATCTGTCTTGCGTGTCCGAGATGACGCAGCTTCGCCGCATCGTGTTGAATCGCACGGACTTCCACGACGCCGCTCCCTTAGCGTCGCTTGTCAACCTGGAAGATATTGAGCTGCTCAAGGGGCACGTTCTCGACATGAGCTGCGTGGAAACCATGAGCCAGCTACAGCGATTAGAGGTGACACACAAGCTCGGTCGCGACGTGTCGTTCCCACCGCTCCACAAATACGCGAACCTGCGCACTCTTCGCGTTGGGAGAATCTTGATCTCAAGCGCCGCCGATGCATCCGTCCCTCTCGCTAACCTATGGCCTCTGGTGTCTCTCAACCTGTATACTCTGTCAGTTCGTATGGGCGCGGACTCATATCTGGCCTCAACGTCCGTCCCTCTCGAGCTGCTTGCTCAACACTATCCGCGCTCCGAGGTGGCACACGATCACGACGACAACCTTCCCCGCCCGACCGATGTGATCACCGAGTTACGGTGCCTACGAATCGTCCATCGCAAAGTTGCGCGGGACCTCGAGGCGTTGGTGCCGTGTGTGGAGCAAATGAAGATCTGGCTTCCTCGCACTGCTGGCCACACCGACTATCGTTTCCTGCTAACGATGACAAGCCTCAGGAAGATCATGATCGGCACCCAGTCATATCTATACGACGACGCGGCGATCCAAGAAATCAAGACGATCCTCGCGGTGCTGGCCATGATGCCACACTTAAAAAGCTTGGTGATCAAATGCCGAGCCGACAATGCCATCGCAATCGCGCTTCCGTCCCTGACACAGCTTACCCACCTGACTTTCCAAGTTCGTGGTCTTCGCTCACTGGAACGGATCAAGCCGTTGTCTCACTCTTTACGATCACTGACTGTTGAAGTCGACGCAAGTGCCACCGACGTCTCAGCGATTGGCTCTTTGATTCGGTTGGAAGCGCTAGCACTCGTCGATACGACAAGTCGTCCAACTCATCGACACAGGTTTCCGTTTCTGAGCCAGCTCACGCGGCTCAGGAACTTTACGATCGATGGCATGATTGGAGATTTGAATTCGCTCGGCACGCTCCAAAGTCTACGGTCGTTGACGATCCGCTCCAAGTGTGCATACCCCCTACGAAACGCCGGGATTTTGGGCAACTTGAAGACGCTCCAGAAGCTCGACATCTCCGAGACCACAATCACGGATTTGACTCCATTGAAGAGCCTGACGGCTATGCGGTGGCTCGCAATATCACACAACGCGGACTGTCGAGTTCTCAAGAAGAACGGGGACCACCCGAGCCTTCTCCGAGTGCTGCACCCGCGCGAGAACTGCCTGTGGTCGTGCAGCTACGGCACGATCCTGGAAGACAAAGAGATCACGTGAGAATAGCGCATGCTAACCAACACGGGCGTAAGACCTAGCAATCAATCCACACGAATGTGCCAACGCGGAGCTCAATAAATTAAAAAAATTCAATACATGTCACTACCGGCGAGATGTCGCTAACATGGGGGTGTGATACCCATCAAGTCAAGGACCCCCCCCACCCCTTCCCACACGCTTTAAGTCTCACGCGACACAATGACCGCTACAAGCGCGCTGCTTCGGCTGCCCGTCGAGATCGCGCGCCTGCTCGCGACGCTGCTCGAGAGCAATGACCTCGCCCGACTCGCCGGCGCGTGCCGGGCGACTCGCGACAGCGTGGTCGTCTACGCGCCCGCGCGCAAGACACTGGTTCTCCCGCCGACCGATCGCGACCGAGCTCACCGCTTGCTCACGGCCATTCTCGACAGAGATCCCGCGCGGCTCGCTGGACTGGCCTGGATCCAGATCGCGAATCCAGATCACGTTGATCTGCTGGTGGAATGTGGAGCCAGTAAGTTCGTCCACAGCGTCCGCGTGCGCACGGAGATCGAGATCGCCCACTCGACCGAGGCCGTCCACTCGATCTGTCAGAAGCTGCGAGCGCTACCGAATATGACGGCGCTAGACCTGTCCGACACGGCCATTCGTGATCTCTCTTACGTGGCAGAGATGACGCAGCTTCGCCGCATCGTGTTGAATCGCACGCAGATCCGCGATGCCGCCCCATTGGGGTCACTCGTCAACCTAGAAGAGCTGGAGATGCTCCAAGGGCAAGTCCACAAGATGAGCTGCGTGAAGAAGTTGCCCCGGCTGCAGCGATTGGAGGTGACATGCGCATGCGGCAGCAGTATCTCGCTGCCTCCACGCCACGTGCATCCCAACCTACGCACACTTCGCGTTGGCAAGACCTCGATCTCAAACGCTGCCGACTTCTCCGGGTCTCTCGCGAATCTGCGGCGCCTGGAGTCACTCGACCTTGACGCTCGGTCAGATAGAGAAGAGGAACCATACCGCAACTTGGTTATTAGGGTGACGAACCTCCCCACGCGACCCTGGCAAGGATAGTTTTTTGAGACGGAGGAGCAAACACAAGTTTTCCGGATAGTGCAGTGGCCATTGGTTCAAGAAAAGATCAACGGGACGCGCGCCCTCTCAACCTGCGCTTTCGAATTCCGCCGCGAAGGGATCTCGCCTTGAGGTTTTCTAGCCTTCCACTTCACCCCCAGGCTGACTCTCCGAGTCATAAGCTCACCATCAATGCATCTCCGTTTTGCCCCAGCAACGCCACGGAGCGTGAAGAGGAGACTTTAAGTAGCAACATGTATCACCGGAGCGTGAAACTCTCCAAGTTTTCCGCATTGTTGAGCGCATGCTGTTAAAAAAAAAGACCAACAATTCATCCACACGAGTGTGCCTGATACCCGGAGCTCCTCAGGCGACAACGCCCTACAAACAGAGAAGACATGTCGAAAAATGGAGAAAACAGGGTTTTGTCCAATCAGACGATTGTGGTTAGGGTCTAGGTGTATACTTTAGGAGGGGCGACATCTTTAGATGGTATCCATGTTTGTACGCGCTTCGCGCTAGCTTGCGCGGCGTTTGCACCGCC
>JAMFLL010001496.1:0-15506 GCA_027475725.1 Pythium rhizo-oryzae | reverse complement strand
ATACCAGCAGGTGTACCACGAGTTTAGCCGCGCGATCGAGCAGGCCGTGGCCAAGGTCGGCCGCGCGCTCGACGCGTCCAAGGCGCTCCAGGTCTCGCGCCGCCGCCTCCAGGCGAGCAAGGCCATGGACGCGATGACCGCCCATGAGCTCATGGCCGAGTCGGTGCACCTGGACCACTTCCACGCGTACGAGGCGTCGGCGTCGCGCGCACTCGCGGAGAAGACGCTCGAGCAGCTCTCGCTCGAGATGCACACGGATAACGGCCTCATGATCGCCATGACCACGCCCGAGTACTTTGACGTGGCGCCGTCGGGCGAGGTGGCGCCGCGCCACACGCGCAGCGAGGACGCCGGTCTGCTCATCAAGACGGCCGAGGGCAAGACCGTGCGCCCGCTGCTCCAGGCCGACGAGCTCGTGCTCATGCTGGGCGAGGGCATCAACACGTGGATCGAGACCACGCCGCGCCTCCACGCCGTGACCCACGGCATGCAGTACCCGCGCGGCCTCAGCTACGCCGACAGCGACGCCTCGCACAAGTCGCTCCGCGCGTGGTTCGGCAAGATGATCCTGCTCTCGGAGGACCATGTGATGGCCAACACGGGGCTCACGTACGGCGCGTTCGCCAACCAGACCACGCGCTACCTCAAGGACGCCGCCAACGACAAGGGCTTCGCCGCAATCGCGTGCTCGCCGCACCGCCAGCTTCAGGCCTCGGACAACAAGTGCACCGTGCGCACGGGCTGCAAGCTCAAGGCCGGCGGCAACGAGAAGGCCGTCTCGGACGGCTGCAACATTCAGTGCAACCACAAGGCCGACGCCGACAAGAAGATCTGCGAGGAGAACTGCGAGTGCGACGGCGAGACCTTCGACGGCTCGACGTGCTGGATGCTCTGTGTGCCGCTCCTGTCCGACTGCGAGGGCGAGCAGAAGTGCAACACCGCCTACAAGAAGGAGGAGATCGCGCTCACGTGCCCGGCCGGCGGCAGCTCGGCCACGACGCCCGGATCGACGCCCACGACCACCACGCCGGCGCCCACGACCACGACGCCCGCCCCGACGACTGTCGCGCCCACCAATAAGCCCACGCAGGCGCCGACCTCGAGCGGCTCGGAGGACGAGGACACGACGCCTGCGGCGACCGTGGTCGCGCCCGAGCTCGTCGAGGCCTCCAGCAACGAGAAGGACGCCAGCGGCTCGGCCGACGCCCAAGCGGAGGTGAGCTCGGCCAAGCCCAAGCCGTCGCCGACGCCCAAGCCCACGACCAGCGGCGCCGCCTCGTGGAGCACCGCCGGCGCAGTGGTGGCGACCGTCGCCATCCTCGGCTCGGCGCTCGCTATGTAAGACAAGCCAAAAATGAAGCCATTCCCTCGTAGCTGTTAGGTGTTGGTAACGTATCCACTGTGAGTACACGCCCTCTCAATTCTGATAGAGACCTTTCTGAGTGTTTGATTGGTTGAAATGGAGAGTATCACCACGACAAGTAGTGAGCTCCTCGCACTTGCAATTGCAGAGCCACAGGACCAACATGCGGCTCCGCCAAGTGCTCGTGCTCAGCCGCGACCTCGCGCGCTCGACGCAGTTCTACCAGGAAGGGCTCGGGCTCAAGCTACTGCGGTCATCCGACACGTTCGCGGAGTTCGACACGCGCTCGAGCGTGCCGTTGTGCGTGAAGCTCGCGCAGAGCGAGGCCGCCTGCAGCACCGGGTACTCGCCGTTTCTCAACTTCGACATCCAGGATCTGAGCGAGGCCGTGCCGCGGCTGCTGATGCTGGGCGCCATCATGGACGGACCCATCAAGTACCCGGCGCACGGAAAGGTGCGGCAAGCTGTCCTCAATGGAGCATGCAGAAAGAGACCTAACCGTTTGTGGGGATTGTTGTGGGTATGAGCAGGTGGCGGCGCTGCGCTCCCCGGACGGCGTTATGATCGGCCTCTACGAGCCCAACACGTGGGAGAACGTCACGTCTGCATGAGTGTGAAGTTGTCCGAGGCGAACCTGTTTTCAATCGCATTCATATATTAGAAGAAAAAAAGAGTACTCGCAATTCTGCCGCTGGGGGGGCACTTCTTGATCACTTGGGCTTGGTCGCGCGGACCCTCTGGAACTTGTGGGCACCGTCGAAGTGTCTTTCGCTCACGTGCGGATAGCACGTTGCGCACAGGTCATAATCGAAACAGTCGCTACAAAGATCGCATTGGGCATCGTGAATCATCCGTACAGGGATCTCGTCAAACGATTCGTCATGGGGTACGTACACGCAAGTGTACGAGACACTGCCGGGGGTCTGGTCGTCCACGGCTGCAGCGCATGCGTCACTGGAGCACATTTGTTCAGAGTCATGTGAGCACTACTTAAAACGACATCGCCACAAGTGTAAACGACTGACTTACCACACCACCACGTCGACCAGCGGTTCTACCTCCTCCCCGTTGCCCTCGCCAGGCGCGGTCTTGCTGGCCCAAAGAGCTCCGTCAGCTACGCCAGCGCACTCACAGTTGCCCACACAAACACGCTTGAGCGCTTTGTGGGGGATCAGGTTTGGCTGCTCTTTCTTGGTTTTCTTCGCCTTCTTTGATAAGGACTCGCCGGAAACTGCTTCGCTTTCGTTGGTCTTGCCCAACGGCCACTTGGCGTCCTCGCACAGAAGTTTCACAATCGTGTCGCAGTCGCCCAGGAGCTGAAGGTCAAACGGCTCTGGTTCATCCTTGTCCGTCTTGAGACGCTTCTTCTTGAGCGGAGTTTTGTTGATCACAACCTGCGGAATGTGACGCGGCACGAAGCTCGGGATCTCGGCCACTGGTGACACTTTGAGTGAGGTGCCCATCACGAGCAGCAGGTCCGCCTCCAAACGGTCCTTCGTGATGCTCGTGCTCACGTCGTCCGATAAAATCTCTCCAAAGAACGTAATCTCGGGCTTGAGCACGCCGCGACAGTTGAGCGCCGAGCACGTCGGAATCACCCCGGCTTGGATGACTGGGAGAATCGACTGCGTCTCGACGCGCGCGCGGCAGCGCATGCACGACGACCACGCAAAGCTGCCGTGGCACGGAATGTACTTGGTTACGCCGGCCACGGTCTCGAGCCCGTCGATGTTCTGTGAGTACACACGCAGCAGCTTGCCCTTGTCCTGGAGCAGCTTGAGGAACTCGTGGGTTGGCGACGGTGCCGGCGAATGGCCAAACACTTTCTGCACGAGCTGGAAAAACGGCGACGGGTCCTCGCGGAAGTAGTCAATATGGAAGAGGCACTCGGGCTCGGGCAGCGCCACGTCCATTTCCTTCACCATCTCGTAAATGCCGTCCTTGGAGCGGAAGTCCGGGATGCCGCACGACACGCTGATGCCGGCGCCGGCGACCACGAGCACTTTCTTCGCGCGCTTCAGGATCGCGACCAAATCCGCGATCGAATCCAGCTTCTGGCGCGGCAGCGCGCTCTTTGCCGTGACCACTGACTCCTTCAGACACTTTCGTAGCCACAAAGGTGATAACAACATTAGCTGATTGTGGAGCATTCAGACGCCTATGCTAGCGAACACTCGCACCTCGTGGCAGCTCGTGTTGGCGAGCACGGACCGCACGTCGTCGATGCGGCGGCAGCTATCGTGGAACCTACACCATCGCATTGATCTCGTCACCCACGACCAAAGATTCTACCATTCGCCAATTAGGGCACCGCGCACCATCGCGCGCAGATGTCGCACTGCGAGAACGCGCTCCGCCCGTTGGATTTCTTGCACACGAAGCAGCTCTTGGACTTGGCGGCGGCCGAGCGGCGCCGCGCTGGTGCCGCCGCCTTGCGGGGCGATACGCCCGCGCTGTCGGAGCCGCTGGACGTCGACGAGTCAGCTGCGAACGCGGGTGACGCGCCCCGACGCCGCTTGGACGCGGACGCAGACGCGGACGCTCCGCGGCGAGCGCGTTTGCTGGTCGTGGCGGCGCCCCAGCGGTCGTCGTCCGAGACCTCTTCCTCGCTGGAGAACTCGGGGATCTGCATGCCGGACGTCAGCACGGCGTAGTCCACATTCGTGAGCTTGGCGCGACGCGCCGGACGCGCGCTCGCGGCCATCGGAGGAGGTGGCGGGAGGTGGATTGCGCGGCCCAGCGGATGGGGAATGGTTTTGGCGCCACTTAAACTCGACTAAGTACGAGTGAGGGCCATATTTACGGAAACTCCTCGAGAGAGGATACGGTGGTTTTGAATAGCGGAGTGTGGAATGTTCAGAATCACAAATGTCCATTTTCCGCAAAAAAAAGGTTTTGAGCTTAGTTATGATACTCGACGCAAAATGGGGGTTATACACACGACACTGTTGCGGCCGCCTCGCTTCGATGGCGCCGCGTATTCCGAGGGCTCTTGGCGTTCTTCGCTTGCTCTCTCTCTGTCTCTGTCTCGTTTTCCTATATCTAGAGGTGATGGTATCCTCATTTACAGGCTGAATTCTCGGTCGTTCATCTTGTAGACGCCGTGGTTGTCATCGTACCCCCGCTTGTACGCGGTCTGCTGCGGCGCGTGGGCGCTCGGGCGATCGGCGCCAATGCGCAGGATCTCGACGTCCTCCTTGGCCGGTGCCGGCGTCGGGATGTCTTCTTCTTCCTCCTCATTCTTCTTCTTGCGGCTCTTCATGAACGCATGGACAGAAATCAGGATGGAGAACTGCAAAGCAAAAGCAAAAAAAGTGAGATCGTGAAACACGCCTTGACTGCGCAGGCTGTGCATCCGCACGTACCAGCGCGGCAATGCCGCCACCAATGGTGATGATCCACTTCCACGTCGGCATCTGATCGCACGCCGGCGCGCCGGACCACTCGTTCACGCAGACGCACTGCTCCTTGCCGTCGACTTCTTTGATGCTAGCGCGGTTGAGGTTACAGTTCTTGAGGTTCGGGTCTTCGCTCTTGGACGAGCTCGAGGTGCTTCCCGGCTTGGTCACGGTCGGGGCCGTCGGGGCCGCAGCGTCGCACGTCGCGCCAGCGTCACCTTCGAGCACCTGCGCCATTTCCATTCACAGTACGTTTCCGTCAGTGTCTTCGCGGGCATGACAATCCCCGCTTTGAGGATGTGCAATCGTACCTGAACCGTCTTCTCGGGCGAAGCCTGGCGGCAGGAGTCGGAACCCCAGCCGCGGAAGATGATCGAGCCCTTGCTGCGCGCGCAGATCATGTAGTAGCCATCCGTGACCGTCGCGGCCGTGTCGTTGAGCGTGGGCGTGACGGTCTTCTTCTGGCCGTCCTTGAGCGAGATGTAGGTCACCTTGGTGGCGGCGCTCCACTGGAGCGAGACCCACGTGCCCGTCTTGATCGTCGGCGTCGTGCCGTCCGAGGCGTAGCCGACCGACTCGCCGTACGTCGGCTCGCCCCACGTGCCGCACTCGAAGCAGCAGACGCGCGGGCCACTGGGCTTGAGGCGGCACTGGTCGTACACGATCGGGTCGTAGTCGTACACGCTCTCGGCCGTCTTGCCGATGCACGAGCTGCAGCACTCGGCGTCCGCGGCGTCCGCGCCGGTGAGCAGCGCCGACGCCACCAGCAGCGCCGTCCAGGCGACCGCGCGACACCGCGTCATCATGCCCATGGCTGCTCTTGTTGGGGTTGTCTATGTAGTCTTCCGCGAGGCGCCCAACGTTGGGACGATCCAATAAATGCCAACACACAAAGTTGGGAGGGTTCGTTGGCGGTGGCGCTGACTCCCCGCTTTGTTGTCTCTCGGCCGTCTGCGCCCCGTGGTTTTCTTTACAGATTGGGGTTTCCCCATGGATAGAGGGGGGGGCGACAACAACGCCAACGACAACAGGACCCAGACAGAGCCCACAACCCGGTGACAACAGCTGCTGCCCTGGCGATCCACATGCGCGCTTCTGCGTGGACTCTGCCGTCGGGTTTCTGCCTGGCTCTTCTCTTGTGCGTCGGCCACGCAAGTGGGAGGTTCTGAACACAACGCCACGTTGTATAAAACACTTTGCTAGTAAAAGCAAGTGTAGCGTGGTGGGGTTGTCAGATTGTTGGAAACTGCTTCGAGCAGCAAAGATATCAGGAACGAGAGGGTTCGTCCTCGACTGAGTGATGCGAAGGAGAGGTTCCGTGGATGAGGTGGGGTGGTCGCCCCACAGTTGATGGGGGGAAAGGAAGCCGTCGCGATCCAAACGCATGATGGGCGTTGGAAAAGGATGGACGCATCCGTTGGCGCATTTCCAACGGCTTTCTCGTCGTGCCACTTCTCGCGTTGGGGTTCGTGGGAGACGAATCGTTGGAACTGAGAGCTCTCCCCTGCGAGACACTTTCCGCCTCGAATGTGAAATGCTCCGTGTGGGAGGCACCACCGTTAGAAGCGGAGAAAGGGAGGCAGGTGGATGTGCCTCAGAGTCTAGATCAAGTAGAGAATGTATTGGTATGTGAAAAGCGAAGAGACATCTACAGAGCCCCGGTCGAGACATGGCTACAGGCGGTGTCCATGCGCACTAACAGTGTGCGACACACGGCCGCGGACTCACAGCCGCAGGCCCTTGCCCCGCGTCTCAGCGTGGACTTCGGCGTCTGGGAACGTCCGCGACTCGAGGAACGACACGGACCGCGGCTGCTCCGGGTTCGAGAACAGGATGTCGAACTCCTCCTCGAGGTCCAGGTCCTCCGACTGGATGCTGCTCATGCGGCTGTAAAAGTCGGACGCGTTGCCCGTCGGGCGGCGCTGCAGGTTCGAGAGCCGCAGCGGCGCGTTGTTGAACGAGTCGCCGCGCGCGATGTTCGACATGTTGCCCAGCCCCGTGCGCTGCATCGCGAGCAGGTCCACGACCGAGCCGCTCATGCTGCTGTAGCTCACCAGCGTGGGCGCGCCACCGGCGGCGCTGCCGCCGCTGCTGGGCGCGCTCGAGATCTGCGACTGGCCAAAGTAGGCGTTTGTCGGCTGGCCCATCTGCGCGAAGCGGGTCTGCTGCATGGACTGGTGGCGCTCGAGCGTCGCGGCGACCAGCGACGGACGCGTCTCGTTGAGCTGGCTGTTGGCGAGCTCCTCCTGCTGGCGCTTCTTCTCGCTCTTGAGCTGGATCGCCTTCTCCTTGGTGCTCGCACACACGCCGAACATGAGCACCGTGAGCCCGAGGCAGCAGCCGCCAAAGATGAGCACGCAGAACGCGAGCGACGGCGCCAGGTAAAACACAAGCCCTTGCACGATGTGGAACACGACCAGCGAGAGCGAGAAGAACAGCGCCCGGTTGGCCGCGCCAAACACTTCGAGCGACGTCAGCAACGCCGCACTCTGGAAGCTCAGTCCCGTGCCGATGAAGATCACAAACAGGAAGCCCTCAACGACCTTGTCACTTCCCGATCCGGCGTCGACGCTGCCGCAGATGATGCACATCAGCGCGAGGAACGGCATGAAGTCCTTGAGAATGGTCTTGCGTCGAACATTATCAATGAGGAACACGCTGAACGCCAATCCGCCGGCGGTGCAGCCAGCGTAAAACACGAGCCAGGATGAAGAGTTAGCGCCCGTTGTGTCGGCGCGCTCCTTCTTGAGCAGCGTACGCTTGAGCATGCCACCGGAAAGCAGCAGTGCGAGCATCGCCTGCAACACAAACACGAGCGCGACGCGGAACGGGATGTTGCGCTTGCCCTTGGGCTCGTGCATCTGCTGTTCGAGCGTCTTCATGTCGTAGGAGACATCCTGGCGGCGGCGTAGGCGCACATAGATCGCGCGACACTGAGTGGCGTCCTCGCGCGTCATGAACCACACGGGGCTCTCTGGAATGAACCGAAGCGCAACGGCGAACGCGAAGATCACCGGTAGTACGGCCACCATGGGCAGCGTCCGCCAATTGTTGGTCGGTGCGTTGTCGAAGTCCGCTTTGATTGTCTTGTCGTTCAACTTACTATGCACAGCGGCGTTCACAAGGAAGCCGACAGTGCCGCCGATGAGGAACATCGTCAAGCCCTTTCCACGCCAACCCTTGGTGCAAATCTCGTAGCTGTACAGCGCGTAGTTCATGAACAGGAACACAGAGCCGGATGAGATGAAGCACGATGCAACAACGACAGTGACGCCGTCGTCCACGAAGTTGAGGCCGAGACCTGCAGTGATCAGCCCTGCACCGATGCCCATGCTCACGCGTCGCCCGAGGACCTTGCCAAGGAAGAAGCTCGTAATGACTGTGATAATAGCCACGATAGAGCAGATGCCCTTGAGTCGTCCAGCTTCCAACCATGCCTCCAGATTGATTGCGCCCCCGTTGTTCAGCTCCTTTTGGACGAAGAACAGGAACGATCGGTTGACAAAGTTGTACTTTGGCTCGTTGATATAGCCCAAGCTCAAAATGAAGCAGCTCATGAAACCGTAGATGTAGCCGCCCATCAAACCGATCAGAATGCAAATCGACGCCGCGACCTCCGAACCCGTGGAGAGAGCACGCGCGAAACCACCATTGAACATCATACGCGTCTGGAGAATGCGCATGAACGGCATGAAGGAGAGCAAGACCAGTGGCACCACCAAGAAGACACCGACGAGCATATCGTAGAGGAACCCGAGCTCCACGAACGGACTCCAAAGAGCCAAAGGCAAACCGAATGCACCATGAAGCGCCAGCGCATACTGGCAGATTGCATTCAGCCCGATGAAGATGGAGACGGACAGCGTGAAGCCCTTGAGCGCCGACCAACCGAGCACCTTTCCAATAATCATAGGCACGAATGTGATCCCGCCCAAGACGCAAACCATGTACGCGATTCCACGAAGCGTCAACGCGACTTGCTTTTGGTTCTTCGTCAACGTCTGGTTCGCGACAAAGCCGCCGACCCAGATTGCGCCCCACGCAGCAAGCACAGACAAAACCAGGAAAGGCCACTGACCGTTGCTGAAGTTTGTGGCGAAGACGAAGTACATCGCCATGGGGTGGCGCAGTTCTCGCAGACAATACGTCAAACGGCCCATGGGTCCGACCTTGGACATCAGGTTCGCATCTTCCGCGTACCACTCGAGCCACGAATCCTTCGGAGTTCCTTCACTGGATGAATCCTCGTCAATCAGCTCACCGTCACTCTTGACGCGCATCATCCACGCGAACCAATTGGATACATCGATCTTCGTCTTCTCAAGAACGAGACCATCAGTGTTGAAGAGAAACGGAGCCATCAACCAGCATGCACCAAGGAGCAACACCGCAAATGACGCAACACCGTAACTCTGTGGAGTCGAACCGTAAGCGTCCAGCATGGTGATGTTGGCCGGGATGAGCTCAGGGCTTCCTTCGCAGTCAAACGTTTCACAGAATTTTTCCTTCGCGTCAACCCCGATGTCGAAGTCACCGAAGACGCCGTAGAGAATCATGACACCGATCAGCTCCACAGCCTTGCGGAAGTGCGAGACGCCGTAGTCCTTGAAGAAGTTCACCATCGGGTCACGAGTGATCGCAAAGCCACGGCCGGTGGCGCGATACTTCGACCCACCACGGATCAGCGCAACGTCGTAGTAGTGGGCCTTCGTACCCGTGAGGAAAACGTAGAAAACAATGCCTAGCGCGGACACGAGTTCGAGAACCTGGAACGCCGCCTGCTTCCACCCGAACTCAACGACCAAAGTTGCCATCAGCGGAAGCGTCGTGAGCATACCAAACTGGAGGATGTACTGCGTGCCCATGACCGTAGCAAGAGACTGGAGCTCCTTTGTACTGGTCGCTGCCGTCTCAATCACGTCGTTGTGCGTCGCCACGTACAGCTTGGAGTAGGCGTAAATGTAGACGCACAGAACTGTTAGCGCATTACAGATGTAGAAGCCGAAGTGGCCGTAGTACATGGAGTTCAGTCGGAAAAAGTCGAGACTGTTGGACATGCGATGACCCTCGCGACTGAGGCATGACTCGGCACAACCATTCGACAGCTTCGCCTCAAATGCGTTGATCTGGTTCAACGTCACATCTCGTCCCTTGCCGCACTGCATAAACTCCACGTGGGTGACAAGCCCACCTCGCAGGGTGACATTGTAGCCGCTGAAGACGTCTTCGGACAAGTTGATTCCCTTGCTCGCCTTGGACACACCGCCATTTGTCATCACAAACGACTTCTCAAACACATCAGGGTGGCCATAGTGCATTCGGCTTCGCAACGGCTCAGCAAGAACCCGCTGGGTCAAAGTCACAAACACCAGCTCTTGAAGAGTCATGAACCGGGAAATGGACGACGCACGACCAGTGAAGACGTGCTCCTTCATTCCGATGATCGTCACATCCTCCTCCGATGTAGCAGCTGTCGCGAGGAAGTTCGGCATCTTGAGCGTTTCCTCGAAGTAGTGTTCTTGGTTCATGTCGATCGTTTGCAGGTATTCACCACGCGTGAAGGGGAGCGCAACATTCTGGTTCTCTGGCTTGCCTTCACCAAGAATGGGGTTGCCTGGCAACTCGTAACGGTACACTTCGACAATCTCGTCGCCCTCTGCCTTCACTAGCACGCAGTCATATCTCACCACGTTGCCGCCATCGTCCTTCACAGCGTCGACGAAGCTCACACGCCAACTAGGGAACCGCTTCATGAGGTAGTCGATATCGTTCGCACGATGGTCACCCTTTTCGAGCTGTTGTGAGTAGATCTGGCAACCAGTAATGTACGAAAACTTGAGCGCCGAGATGTAATTCATCTCGCTGACCTTTTCAGCCTCTCCCATGTCCGGCTTGTTCCACAGCTCCAGCCAACGGAGAAGTCTCAGAGCGTCCTCATACATCATCATGCCGTACACAGTGCGCGCAAGTGTCTGACCACGAAGCGACGCCCACAGGCGCACCTGCGTTGGAAAGTGCTTGACTGCCTCCTCCACCGTCGAGACCCCCATACGCTCCAGAAAGTTGCACCACTCCTCGGCATGGAAAGTGATCAGGTAGCCCATGATCGTCAGATCATCGCGACCCTTGTCCCGGTTCTTTCCATCAATGCGCTCAAACAATGGGTTTGAGTGCACCGGATTCTTCAACTCGTCCAACGTGAATAGTACCGTTTCGCTGTAGTAAGGAGTCATCACTGAGAACGACGGCATCGCCTCGACTGACGCCACCTTTGGCATCTCCATGTTGAGAGTGTGCAAGAAGAACGTGAGTCGGCGCTGAGCATCTTGGCAACGCGGGTACGAGTGCGCGACATCCAGGCGGAGTAGGAAGAACAAGCGCGTGCAGCTCGACACGAAGTCCTCACGCGAAAAGTTGGACGACGCAGCGGTGGCAAACGATTCACTTCGACTGCGGCTGCTACCGAGGCTTGAAGAGGATCTCAACACGTTTGCCTCCGCAGTTGCATCAGCCTGATACAATGACAGGAGTTGCTTCTTTTGGTACGAGAGTGATGTTGAGAGCTTCGTGAACTTGCACCGCTTCAACTTCTCCTTCATTTCACTGTTGTTTCCCAACATTTGCTCAAGCGTACGGAAGACGAGGATGACCTTGTCGACCACAAGACGAGTTTGATCATGGAACGCGATGCGCGCCTCTTGGAACTCTGGTTCGTCCCGGTCCACAGCAGACAAATCATCGGGCATGTCGAGAATTGCGGAAAGCAAATCGACGGCTTCGTCAACAAGAGTCGGGAGATGCTCCAAATCGAGCAAATTGACGATGTCAGACGAGCTGTAGATTTGCTCGATCACGCTGATCGGGCCATCGTCATCAGAACTACCGAGCAACAAATGGAAGACTTCTGATGCCAAGAGAGCCGCGTCTTTGGTACCGTCGAGAACATTCGCCTTCGCCAAGCGCTCCATCAGATCCGACGTAGACCACGAGTTCGAGCGCGCCTTCGATGCCAGCTCCACGGCCTTGCTCAGCATGCCAGCAAAAAGAAAGATCGGATTCTCGACCTTCCTTCCAGAATCCAAGATTCGGTACTGAAGAATCACAGTCTCGCGATCATCCAATAGATCATTCAGTCGGAAACTGCTGATGATTTCGTTCCAAATGATGCCGAATCGGAGTCGCACACTCTCTTCTCGAGCCTTCTCAGAATCGGCCTGAGCGTCTACGCGCTGCTCCTGCGCACGAAGTGAAGCGACGCTCTTGTCAAATTGTTGTGGCCCGGAGTAGAGTGCTGTCTTCATTGTTTCCATCGTTGCGTAGTGGCCCATTTTCTGGCGCAGACCAACGATGAGACCGATGATTGACTGGTACAAAATGAACCAAATCTGGGTGTCGTAGAGGTACACGACGAAAACTGGTGCCCACAACGCCGAAATGAACAAGATGTTGTGCTTCGACTCCACGACGCCGTTCGGTGACGATCGGCCAGTCGCATACACTTCAATCGTCGGCCCCATGAGCGGTCGAACCATGAGCTCCAACGCGAAGAGGAACTTCAAGCCAAAAATGATTGTCCACGACGCTCCGTAAAGAAGGAACCACTTCCACGGCTGCCCCATGGTCCGCCCAATGTACTGTCGTCGCGTGCCGTCAAGACTGTTCAAGAAGCGGATACTCCAAATGCCTTGGGCGCAGCACATGCGCACCATCGACGCAAGCACAATCGGGATTGAGTAAAGAATCGCCAGGTAGCCGCCCATGGACAAGTACGTGGCGTGGCTGCCATCACTTCCCTGGCCCATGCCAACGTTGATGAAGAACGGCTCGCTGGGCGACACGTTCACCAAGAGGAAGATCGCAAAGAAGAACGAGTGCCAGAACAAGCGGCAGAATACGCCGATCGTAAGCCACTTGTCCTTGAAGAGTCGAAGGCCGTACAACCAGATCTGCAAGATGACCTTGAAGCTGAAGAGCACCGAGATAGTCAAGAAGAGAGAGAGTGCGGTATGGTTGCGAAGGTCCTTGTGCGAGTCGTCGAACCAGTTGGCGTAGTAGGACCATCCCTTGGCGCCGTCATCCTTGGTGTAGTACCCAACGTAAGAGAAGATCACGAGCAGGTGGAACACCACAACGAGGAAGAACCACACGCGGAAGAAAGCCAACACAGGGTTGAAGATACTGCGCTTCTCCTTGAACGTCTTGGGGTCCTGCACACGCAGCGCGTCCGCGACATTGAGCGCATCGTAGTCCAGGCACGTCGGCGTCCAGAAGAACTCGTTCAAGTCATCGTAGTTGGTGATGTCCTGGTGGTCCACGGTCTTGTTCGGGTCGGCGCTCGCCGCCGTGCGCATCTTGGCGGCGACCTCGTAGATCGGGCGGACGATCTCCTGTAGGTAGTACCCTTCATGGACGTCGGGCAGCGTTTCGACGTCCTTGAGCTTGTCGGCCAGCGAGTGGTACAAGAAGCAGACGCACTCGGGCATGAAGCGCACGTTGGCGGCCTCGCCCCAGACGCAGAGGAAGAGCGCGATCTCCTTCTCGATCAAGTGGCTGGGCGCGCCCTCTGGCGCGACGTGGGGCTTGGTGCGCAGGAATTTGCACCACTTGAGGTAGTTCTTGAGGAACTTCTGGTGGACGCGCCAGAGCGCGCTGTACACGTCGCCGCCGCCGGCGGTCTCGACGCGCAGCTGGTAGTTGGCGATCCAACACGCGAAGTTCTCCTTCTGGTTCGCGACACTCGCGCGCTGGAAGCCGAACTTGGCCTGGAGCAGCTCGAACACGCCGCGCGGGCGCGGCGTCGGGGGCGCGTTGGTCTGCGTGGCGGCCTCGGCGCCGACGGGGAACGAGTCGAGCTGCTCGATCATGAGGCGCTCGTCGTCATAGTCGAAGTAGTTGGTGAGCGCCGTGCGGCGGCTCACGCGCGTGTTGTTGGTGAGCTGCACGGGGCGGCCCGCCATGGTTCCCTCTCGCTCGCGGCCTCCGTCCGGGTCCACGCGGGCGGGCGGAGGGGGAAAGAGTGGTAATGAACTAAGCTGGTTGCACCTCCCTGTCGTCGGTGGACTCGGGGGCTTCCTCGCCTTCTGTGTTCTTGGCGAAGTGGGCGGTCGTTGGCGCAAGTGAGAACGAAGATCACACACAACTCAGGAGGCGCCGAGCTGAGGGGAAGAGGGAACCCAAAATACGGGCCGGTGACTGGGTGAAGAGGTGTGTCCCAGCGGTGTCTCGAGTGAACCGGTGGGTACAGCAGTGGAGCCATGGGTGCGATGGCAGCCATGTCCAACACGTTGTACAGTTTTAGTATTTGTTAGAAGAGACGAATTCGCCTAATTTATTGTCAGATGTGCAACCGAAAAATGTACCTCTGACTGCACCTTTTCAACCCTGAGTTGGGATTAGGGTTATGTGGTTTCATGCTAAATCAGTATAGCACGGAAATGCAGTGAGACTCTAGTAGACGCAATACTGATCCCTCAGGAACAGAACGATCCGACTGGAACTCGGGGATTCGAGCGTCCAGATAGAGAGGATTCTGTGGCAGGGTGGATGTGGGCTCAGAAACCAGGCCGGCTTTGTCGCAGGCTCGGCCACACGTTGCTGGCCTCGTTTTCCCTCGCGGCAACCCACCACACCAGTCCAACAATGGCACACAGGAAGAAGGCTACGCCAACCTGCTTCACGATGACCAGGGAAGACTCGTGAAGCGGATGGTAGTGGCTGCTGGGGTCGCGCGCGGTGCGAGGGCCGACGGCGACCTCCTCAGCAAGCGTGCCCCGCGGCAACCGATCCTAGGAGACGCTGGAGCTCAAACGCATGGTTGTACATGGCGGTCAAGAGGCTAAAGCAAACAGCGTGTAGAGCAAAGCGTATGGTAATGCGAAACGAGTCGCCGCTGTGGGAAAATCGAGCGGTAAGAACAAGCACACAAACGGAGGACACAGTCCAAGTGGCGCTGCGAGACCTCGAGATCGTCTCGACAAATCGATTTGATCAGTATGACTTCCTCAAGCTAACTGTAAAATCGGAATGGATCTAGACGCTCGAGTTGTTCGAGATTGTGGAAGAGTGTTGTACTGGAAAGAAACATCAACAAGCACAAAGGTGACACGCCGAGACTAGAAACAGCAAGGAATCGAGGCACACGAAAGAGAGGGCGGCAGTAAGAAGGCCGCCAAAAACCATCGGATGCACGAGCCAAACAAAAGAAAAGAAAGAAAACATACACAGGCAGTGACGCGACGGTATGTGCGATTGGGTATCGGATTATCCATCCTACAAATGTCCAAACGTGTCCTAAAAATCCTAACGAACAACTCGTTTGGAAAAGTACAACCGCAATTTGCCGCGTGATTTGTTGCGATGCAAACTATTCTGAATGTCGAGTCCCTCCACCGCAATGGCTTCCACAAGTTCGGATCGTAGCAGAGCAGCCACATCCGCGTCCCCTTCTTCCCTACACCAGGTTCGTCCTCTGCCGACGGACGAGTAAAATAGCACAACACGCACCTCAGCAAAAACCCAAATCACACGAAATGTATACATCATCTTTCGGGGGGATCTCACCATTCGGAAAGGTGGTCAACACGCCCGGGTAACCAGACGTCATGACATCAAATTTGTTTAAGGTCACCTTGACGTCGATGAGCTTGTATTCTCCGACATCAACAACAGACATTCCGAAGCAGGACCGTGCCTGATAAACACACGACACAACGTACCAGCACAGAATACGAAGCCACGAGACGATC
>JAMFLL010001495.1:0-10034 GCA_027475725.1 Pythium rhizo-oryzae | reverse complement strand
GTTGGTGGCAATGCCTGAGGACAAGAGGAGGAGCTCCTCTGTCTTCTGCGGCTGCTGCCGGGTTGGTGGCAATGCCTGAGGACAAGAGGAGGAGCTCCTCTGTCTTCTGCGGCTGCTGCCGGGTTGGTGGCAATGCCTGAGGACAAGAGGAGGAGCTCCTATGTCTTCTGCGGCAACTGCCGAGTTGGTGGCTATGCCTGAGGACAAGAGGAGGAGCTCCTATGTCTTCTGCGGCTACTGCCGAGTTGGTGGCTATGCCTGAGGACAAGAGGAGGAGCTCCTCTGTCTTCTGCGGCTGCCGCCAGCTCTCGCGCTTGTGTCCTGGAGAGCAAATTGGAGAGTGCGGGATCGGACAAACCCACAAGCTCCGCTGTGGACGACCGTGTGAGAGTGTCGGTGTGTGGCGGTCTAGGACTCCCTCTGGAACGCAATGTGGGACTATTTGTGGGACATTCGTGCACTGAAATAGTGCTAATTGGGATACACAAACACAACGCAACAGTGCTGGCCACGCTGTTGTTTCATCTCCACTTGGTGACGCGACCATGGAGCTCCCCCGCATCACCAACGCGCGTGCGCGTGGCGCGGCGCGGCAATGCCTGCGCGAACTCAGCCAAGGTACCGACGCCGACGCGGCTGGCGAGGTTGCCTCCACAACGTGTTGGGATGGCGCTCATGATGGCGGCGAACATGACGGACGCGCGGATGCCATTGCGACGACGCAGCTCAGTACTCACTGACGCGGACGGCTCCGCGGTGGAGGAGGACGGCCACTCAACCGACTGGCACGCGCGTGCGCATGGCGCCGACTGCAGTAGTTGGTGGGTACAGTATCCTCGACTGATGGGACGAGCTGTCGGATGCACTGTTGGACGAGCTGTTGGACGAGGACGTCGTCGATCTGCGAGAGATCCTCTCGGCGAGCTGTCCTCCAGACTCTCAAATACACCTATGCAAGATCGCACGTGGACACAACAACACAGTTCGCCACTCGAGCTGCCTCGCAAGGGCCAGTCGAGCGGGGACGACAACGTCATCCGAGGGGGCACCGGGTTAAAGGTTGATGACTCCACCGACTTGCGCTCACGCTCGACCAGCAGCTCGGCAATCAGCAGCGCGTGACCGATGCCGTATTCAAGGAAGCTCCGGACATGACCGTTGCAAACGCCGCTGGGAAGATACAGTAGTCCCGCTGATCATCGCGACGCTCCAGCGCCACGCGGACTGCGTCGCACAGCGTATCGAGGCCGGCGCAGCGGTCAACGCTGTTAACGCCACGAGGTGACGCGGCGCTGCTGTTCGCGGCCAATAACGGCGGTGTGGGCGTGGCCAGCGCCTTAGCGCAGTGCGGCAAGCTGCCACACAGCGGCGGCGGCGCTTGCGGACACGAGCCACAAGTACAGTTCGTACCACGTTCCACCTGCCACTGTCCCACCTGCCGCTGGCAGCCTAGCGGTGCGAGCTGGACATCGTCGAGAGAGGTTGTTGCTTGCGAAGGGCACCAACGCCGTCGCCGAGGACTACCAAAGGCACCACTGCGCTGCTGCTCTCGGTCCGTCCAGGCGACGGGCGGATGAGATATGAGACCGAAGCCATATCAACCGTCAAGATGGCTACATCTGTTCCAGCTTCAAGACACAATATATCGTGGACCACGCTATCAGAAGACGCAAAAATAGTGTACACCACACCCAATCAGGTCCGATCCGGGCGAAATCTAGGCTCACACAACAGCCTCCTAAAAAACCAGGTGATCCTCCCCGATGCCTTTCTCGCTTTCTTCGGGTGTTGGCGGCCTGTCTCGCAGAAAATGGCGCGTTGGGAGTCGGCTCGGCGGTCGCGACGGCGGGCCCGGGCGGACAGTCGGCGTTTACACTGCTGTCCCCATACAGTGCAGACGCAGCCCACGCCCCACGCGCGCGTGGACCGCTAAGCCCACCGCCCCCCACGCCCGCCCGTCCGTACGGACCGCGTCAACACCGCGTCAACACACCGCCTCCAGCCGCTTCCAGCCGCGTCCTCCCCACACCTCACCGCACCGCACCGCGCCAAGTCGCGCGTCTTCCTCCCTCTCCCCTCTTCCTCTCTCCCTCTCGCTCCTTCGCACCGCCAGCCGTCCGGCCGTCCGTCGGCTCCGTCCGTCACCCTCACGCTCGTTCACGATGACCCCGAAGGACACGTCGGCGCCGGGAACAGGACGCGGGGGACGAACGCGAAAGCGCGACAACCTCAAGAACTACGCCACAGGTGCGGACGCGAGTGCGCATGGTCTCGATGCGACCAAGCAGCAGGCGCCCACAGCGGTGGCCCCGGCCGTGGCCACGTCGCTCAAGCGCGGCGCGGACGTGCTCGAGCCCGCCAAGCCCGCCAAGTCCGCCAAGAAGCGCAAGGTGTCGGCTCCCAAGGCCCAGAAGAAGCTCGTCTTTGCCGGCAAGACGGACGAGCCGCGCGCGCCGGCGTCGGACGCCGCGCCGCACGACGCAGAGAAGCACGAGCTCGCGCCGCCAGCGCCACCAAATGTGCGCGTCGCGCCGTCCGCTGCGTGCGCTGTGCTCCCCCAAGCGGCGAAGACGGCGGCGCCGTTCCGTCAAGCGACTGGCGAGAAGAAGCCGAAGGTCGTGCAACCCGCGGAGGAGCTTCGCACGGCGGAGATGACAACGTCCAAGGCGCCGCCCGCCCCGACGGCCGTGGCCGTTTCCACGTCGAAGCTTCGCGCGCCGGCGGTCAAGTGGCATACGTTTGTCGTGCGGAAGCCGTGGGTGGTGCGCAACACGTCGAGTGTGCTCGAACTCCTGAAGAAGTTGCTCCAGGCCCAATACACGACGACCGAGACGAAGTTCGTGCAATACGTGGCGGCGCCGGTCAAGCCGTGCGAGTGTGGCAAGTTCGGGGAGAGACTCTCGGCGCTTGAGACGCAGTTCTGCGAGTTCGTGCAGGAGAACAGTGACCTCTCCACGATCGCTCTCGCCTTGGAGAAGATCAAGGAGCACGAGGCCGCTATGATCCATGCCGCGCTGGCCCCTGAATGCGGGTATTCGCTCGCCGACGCGTTCCAACAAGCCGTCGCTACGCTCGCCAGCACGTCGCCGTCGCCATCCTTTCTCCCCACCTCCGAACCGCGGAACGATCAAGAACTCGACCTTCACGACGCTCTGGAGGAGATGGAGCTGTCGCGACTCCTAGCCAGCTTCAAGAAGGACGGCGAGAAGAACCGACGACCGGATGAGATGGACGAGAACAAGCTTCATTGGCGCACCACCAGCATCGAGATGGACGGCGACAACGATGAAGAGAAGTTGTCGTCAGTGGGCGCATTCGACAGCCTCGTTGGTTGGTCCTCGCCTGGTCGCGTCTGAAGCAGAGCCAGCCAGCAAGTCGCACAAGGCGTATAGGTTCGAAGAACCGGCTCATTCGTTGTGATATATTTAACACCCCTAGAGTACAACGTCTTGTTATGTTGTCTCCCTCCCATCACTCGCATTTGACTGCGTCGCTATTGGTGTGGCGGGGACGCGAGCCTGGATGAATCCGGTTTTAGTGAGACACCGGTGAAGACTGTATACTGTATAGCCCACTGTATAGTACCCTGGTCACTTGGGACCAGCATTCAAGCAGCATCCAACGTCACCAACGCGCGCTGTCGCCGGCACCGCCCGCCCGCCCGCCACGCGCGGCGCCTGCCTTCTCGCAAGATATTATAATACAGCCGCAGCCTCAAAATGCGGCGACCACGCGTGCCCCACTACTTTCATGCCTCTTACGAAAGTTCGACTCGCCCCGAGCTGCGCGCTCTGGCCGCCCACTTGGAGGACCCCCGGCGGCTGCTTCAAGAAGTGTGTGGGCTAGAGCGAGACGCCGTGCAGCTGTCTCGTGAACGCCGTGCGGAAGCGGCCGCGCAAGACGAACCCGCAGCTCGAGCGGGAGGAGGGAGATGTGGAAGGGGATGGGGACGAGCAGAGCGCGACGGTGCATGCGAGTGAGAGCGAGGACAATGACGACCACGACGACAGAAGAGTAGTGGAGGACACAACGACCACCTCATCACAAGGCACGGCGAGCTATCGACCCCTGGCAAGTACTGGTACGTCTCGTCGGTGTACTTGCTGCTCTCCAACTGCGCGGGCATGGCCAAGCCCACGGCGCGGCAGCTCAAGCACGTCGCGGCGCTTAAGCGGGCCGTCCAGCACGACGCCAAGATCTCGTCCGCGGCGCTCGTGACCAGCTCAAGAGCCAAGTGTATCTGCTGTGGAGCGAGAGCATGTCGTACAAGGCCAAGATCGACTTGCTGGACGAGATGGAGGTGAGGAGGCGCACTTG
This sequence comes from Pythium rhizo-oryzae, assembly GCA_027475725.1. NCBI lineage: Eukaryota > Oomycota > Peronosporomycetes > Pythiales > Pythiaceae > Pythium > Pythium rhizo-oryzae. The sequence goes on along the minus strand of JAMFLL010001495.1, from coordinate 5,717 downwards.
TGTGACTCGATTCCAGAAACTTCGTTGTCTGGCGCGCGAACGCGTCAGTGGCCACCTCAAGCGATGTCGCCGAGATCACGATGTCCACACACCGACTTCCGTCGTATCTGGCAAGGCAAGACTCAGTGTGCTCAGACTGGTTGTTTTCCACGCTATTGAGAGTTCACAGCTGCATTTTCTCCCGCGATCGTCGTACTCGATTCTTCTCGAGCGCGATGTCGTTAGTCTGTGGTGTCGACAGCAAACAAGCACGACCAACAAGAGGCCATGGCAACAGAGGAAGCACTGCTCGGGTGTGTTGAACTGCAAGGAAAGACCTGCGCTTGTGCCACTTGTGCCGTGACTCCGTTGGTACACGTCGCCGTACTCTGTCGGCATTGCGGAAGCTGAACGCTATGGGCCACTCTTTTGAGTATTTCGACGGCAGCTTGCAAGTTCAAGGGTACGTCGATGCTCATAATGATCGTCGTATTGAGCTTCCTCTTGACGAGACGCTGGAACTCAACACGACTTGGTTGCCCGCGACGCACTCAGCAGGTACAGATGTGGGTGACAGATCGCTCATCCTGCCAGAAGGCGTGCCTGGAGTCGTGGCCGCCGCAGCCAGTGCAGACCCAACAGCAGATACCGCCTCTTCAACAAGAAAACGGAGTGCTTGAAACAAGCAAGTGGAAGAACTGAAGCGAGCGATGTACAAATGTCGTGGATATGTGGCATTTGTGTCGGTCAGAACAGTCTACTTGCCCGAGCTGGCCCACAAAGAAGACGATTTGCGCCGCTGGCGATACATCACTGCCAGTCATCTCGACCTACGGTAAGCACTTGGTGCATTGGAACTTTATCCGCCTCCTTGGCTTTCACGGCTACACCCCGCAGTTGAACCAACTTCAGTATACCGTTGCATTCGGTAAGGTCTGGTCCATCACCGTCATGACAAAGATGAGCGTGCGGTGGCCAACCCGGTTGGCCAAGCAACTACTTCCGGAATATCTTGTCTAGGGCGATGACATCTGACAGTTGATATCAGCGCGTCCAAACATGTCAACGCTGGCGTCACTTGAGAAAGCATGAGCGAGTTCGACGCGCAAGTTCTGTCCGCCGGCCAAGTTGCCGCGATCTCGGTGCATTCACAAGCAGACAATGACTGCAAGTCGGCCGTGAGCACACTGGTGTCAAGTCGATGTCCGTACCGTCGTCCCCGAGTTTGAAGAGGCGATCGAAGACGATGTGACCACGCAGTCAGCGCCACGCCGCAGCCATGACGCACGCTATGGTGTGCCCATTGTGGAAGGATCATGGTCTTCTATTAGAGGCCCATCTTCGCTGCTTGAAGACCATCACTCTTTTTTTTCTTTTGGCGGGCGGAAACACACACTTCAAAGGGAAACCTCGCCATCGGCAACACGACTCGACCCAAGACGCGGCGACGACGCCATGACGACGCGCACGGACCAGCTCCGCCCGCATCTCAACGCGCTGCGGCGCCACGCAGTGCTGTTCTCGCCACTTGCTGCGTATATGATCGACGACGCGCTCGAGACGCGCGTGGTGTGGCTGGACTGGTTGACTCAAGGACCGCGTACCGCCGTTCCCGCCGTCACCGCCCCTGCTGACGGCGGCACGGGCGACAACGAAGAAGAAGACGATGAAGAGGACGCGGAGGCCAACATGGACGGTGTCGAGGACACCGGTGCGGACAATGACGACGCCGAAGCCACGACCGCACACGCTACCAACGACGCCGACGCCGCCGCCGACGCGTCGCTCACGATGGCCTACGAAGCGCTTGAGCTCCTTGAGCTTCTCGCACGCATTGACTATGACGAGTGGTTGCGCACGATCGCGAGTATCTGGCCGCTCTCGACGAAGAAGTGGGTGAACGCGCTGTACCCACATACGTTCGCACTCGGGGTGTACTTGCATCCAAAAAAGCGTGGCGAGCTACTCGAGTGGGCCGAACGTGCGTTCGTACTGGATCCGGCGCTGGCAGCTGTGGGCGACCGCTACGTGGCGTTGAGAGATGAGTTCGAGGCAGCGCTACGCAGTCGTTCCAACGATGCAACAGAGACCGTGATCGAGATTCCAGTTCGCGTGTTCCTTGAAGACTCGGATACGACTAGGGATCTGCTCCACGAGACTGCGCAAATTGCCAGAACCCAGGCGATGCGCAGACGCGACATGCTCCATCGGCATCTGTGGCGAGTGCGTTTTCGCTTTGCAGAAGTTTTCGGTGAAGCATTCGAGAAGAAGCTGTCCGAACAGGAGTACCTGTACGTCGACTCAATCGCCGTTGCTGGCGTGAACGTCTCCACTCTCAACATTACCACCAAGCACGTTGGCGACCCATCCGACATCGCGTGGTTACAACGCGCTTTTGTATCGCCTTCGGATCGTCGATACGGTCCAATCGAGTCTGTCTTCCTCAGCTACGACGCCTCGCACAAGACCCTGGATTCTGTGCTCTCGTCCATCTTCTACACGAAACACGCCTTTGAGCTCGTCGTCGAGAATGCACTCGGTAACCAAGATCCACCGGAGAGTTATACGCGGTTGATGAAGTGGCTAGCGCTGTTAGTAGTTGGCGACGGATTCCCGCATCTCAAGGTACTTGATCTGTCACCATCTGTCCTCGAATTTATCGATATCCAGCATCTTGAGCGTGTGCTTCTCGAAGGCGATCCGTTCGCCGCTCTCTTCCCCGACGCCAGACCGTCGCGTGACCGTCAACACACGCGAGTGAAAGCTTTGAAATTTGTACTGGATCGACCCGACAGCGCGGTTGAGGCCAATCGGCGTGTGTTTGAAGCGAAGCACCCGCTCGACGAGCTTCGTCTCATCTATGCAGACGACAAATGGGTTAGCGTGCTGCTACCCGGATAGGGCCAAGCGTGGGTGTCTCGTAATGACGCACTTTTAGAGCACGTGCCGACGGAAGCTGCACGAACGAGTATCTCGATACCGAACCTGCTCTTCACCTTCGTATGTCCAGCTGACATACCTGCTATCCTCGAGCTGCTCCGTGTTGTCGGCACTGGTGTAGGGAAAATGAAGATCATTTGGGATGAGGATGAGGCGGCAGTCTCACCCAATTGGATGCGGACTGTTTGCCTGGAATGCCGAAACCTAGAAGAGATCAGCTTGGAAGCGGTCCCATGTGAGGTGTTTCAAGTGTTGGCACAATGTTATCAAGACGGTATCTGCACCGCCACGCGGCTGAGTTTCGTGAACATGATTGTCGGAGAGTCGACGACTCTAATCGACTTTTTCGGATGGCTTACGGACGAAAACCACGCCATAACAGTGCATCTGCAAGACCTCTCCCTCGCAATACGCGATCCACTGCTTCCTGCTGAGCTGCCTCCATTGGTGATGTCGATGCTGAAAATGCTCGAGCAGAATGACCGACTCCGGCGTCTGCACTTGATCGTACCACGTAGCATTGCACAGCTGCCATGGTTTGCTTTGCACAAGTCGCTGCTTGATTGCTTCGATGGAAACGACATCGCCGGGCGTGCAGGTCCTCTTCGCTTGGAAGCCAAAGTCGCGTTCCTAAGTGTTGTGCAGCACCTGCATGATGGTACTGGCATGGATGCGAGAACGGTCGGTCGTATATTCGAATTTGCAGCCCAGTGCAAGAAACGTAGCGTGCACCTGATCTAACACGGAGATGATGAATGATCACATGACTGTCCGTGTGTGATCCCTCGCAAGATCTTCGGAAGCACCAGCAAAAGAGCGCCGCGACATATAACATGCAGCTTTCGTAGATGATGAATCCAGGACGTTTCAGCAAAACCCGCTTACATGCGTTTCAACGAGTGCCATGTCGCCTGGGTCCGCATCACAGCGTAATTAAAAGTCCCCTTAAAGGTGGATCACAATCCAGAGAGGATTGAGGTACAACATACTTCTGACAACCTGTTCACGTATCCTATCGGAGAAGCTCGTTCTTCGGATGAAGCGATTCCAGGGTAAGGGTCCTCGAGAGTAAACGCAACCTACTCATGGCGCGCCGGCATGGTACAATTGTCGTGACAAAGCATCTCGCACTGCGCCGACAACATCTCCAACGCGTCGGCATAGAACATTCTCTGCGCCTCCTTCACACGACGGGAAAGCTCTGCATGCGTCTGACCATGCACGAGCAGTTTCTCGTGTAACTTGAGCTTCGCGACAAGAACTCCTTCTTCATGGACTTGTTGGCAGAGTTGCCGAGCAGATTCTGCGTGGAGGTACTCCTTGAATGCACTCGCGTGGCGTGGATCGTCCGCGCGGTTGTCGTTTGAACTCTCGTCGAACACTCGCATGATAGATGCGTACAGCTCGACACCTCGCTTGACTTCGAACGAAACGACTTTCGCTGCTTGACGCACTCGGCATTCTTCTCAGCCATGGTGATTTTGAGCTCCGAGTCACGCTCGATATGAGAAAGCTGCTGCACCATGAGCTTCATCGTCTTCTTGGCCGTAGCGATGCGTCGGCTCATCACGCGCTCGACCTCGTACGCAAACGAATCATCTCGCTGCGAGTGCTCGGCCTGTGGAGATCCCGCGAATAGCGGTGAGCTAAGCGTCTCGCGAAGGTCTGCAATTTTGGTGTCGCTCTTGCGATCATCTGCTCGTGTTTCCACTTCAAGTCCTTCAGTGTCTGCTCGCGACTCGCGGTCTCGCCGCACGCGCAGCAGCTGCGCGTCGACGCCCGAGCCGCCGCCATCGCCGCCATCGCGCTTCTGGCGCTTGGATGTGCGAGCTGCCAGAAAACTCGCGCGCTCGCAAGGATCAACCTCGTCACGAAACCAGCCGCGCCGGGCGACTGACAAGCGACCGGTGAGCCACAGCCAGCACACACACTCCCTCTACTTCTACCGTTGCTTCTGCAGCTGCAACCACAGACGACTACAGACTGCACTCGCTCGGCGCCTACTGGAAGATGTCCCGCGCACAGCGCCGCCGAGGGCGCCGCACTGGCGTCCGTCCTCGCCCAGGCAAGCAGTGTCGAACTATCCAGCAGCGCAAGAAGCGCGCCATGTACCGCGCCGAGGCCCGCGGCCGCGCCGATCAGCTCCTCGCCGATGCCGCCGCATTCGTTGCCGAGATGATCCCGTCGTGGACGGTTCCGACACCGCCACCGTCGCCGTCGGCGAACGTCGTTGTGAGCGAGCCTATGGATGTGGACTCGGACCAAGACCCAGGCACGGATGTAGAGAGCGACATCGACGAGCACGATGGCGGCTTCGACGGGCTCGATGACGAATTCGGCTGGGTCATGGGCCTACTCAACGACGAGTGAGCGAGACGTGGAAGCCGCACCATGAACGTCTCGCGTTCTTTAGCATAAGATGCCAACATCAATAGTTCAACACCTGTAGCATTCTCAGTTGCAATCCACTTCTGTGTCGATAGAGCAGCGTCACCGATATATCGGGCAGGACTTTGCACGAGCTGAAACAGAGCGATGCTCGTAAACACGATGGCGGGCGTGAGCTGCTGATGCATGACATTCGTGTACACGCTGAACGACGCGACGGAGATGAAGACGGGCAAACCCCACGTGAGCACGACGCTCATGGCGTTAAATTTCATGAAGTTCCAGAGCGTGCGCACTTCCTTAGCACGCGCGTTGTAGATCGTGGTCGAGATGAACTGGTTGATGATGAACACGACGGCGATCACCGCGAAGCCGGCAAACGACGCCGGCCCGAGCAGTCGATAGAGCAG
>JAMFLL010001494.1:0-15540 GCA_027475725.1 Pythium rhizo-oryzae | reverse complement strand
CACGTACCGCCACTGCTCGTTGAACGACTGGTGGAGGCACGCGGCCGCGTTCTGCTTGGCGGCGTCGTAGAGCGACGCCACGGTCTCCTTGGACAGCGGCAGCGAGCGGAAAAAGTTGGCGCGCAGCGGGAAGCCGCCGCTGGAGGACCCGGAGGCGGAGGAGGAGGAGGAAGCGGAGGCACCGCCGCCGGCGGAGGACGCGCCGCCGAGCGCGCCCGCGTGCGCGTAGCTGCTCATGGAGGCGCGAGGAGGTCACGGACAGGACGAGGCTCGCCTTGCGGGGCAAGTCGAGTTCGGAGAAGTGAGAGCGCCGGAGAACCGTTCCGCGGCGACAGTGGGCGTCGGTGCGGAGAGGGGAGGGGAGCAGAGGAGCGGAGCGGAACAGTGCTGCGGAGAGCAGGAAGAAGCGCTGGCGCAAAAAAAGCAGAGAAAGAAGAAGAGGAAGTAGAAAAAAAAACACCAAGTCGGTCCGCGCGTTGGTGTCTTTTGTGCACTTTTTCAGTCGCGGCAGACAGCTCGAGGCTGGCAAGGAACCCGAGCCACGTGGGGCGCGGATATATGCGTGGAAAAGAAGGAAGGAACGCGTGCGATGCAGCCATGGAAGAAACCCTCCAGCCAACAAGGAGGAAGAAAAAAAAACGAAGAGGCGGGCCCTGAGCGGTTGGCGCCAAAGGAATACTGTGGGAGAGGAAGGCGCGCGCACCGAACGCGGCGCGTTCCCGCGCTTGACTGGTCTCACGTGCTCGCGTCCGGGTCGGCATCGCGGAGAATCACCAACCGAAAATACAGTAAGACACCACCCCCACACAACCTGCAAACAGCGCACAAACCATGGAAGAAAAAAAATCAATTCGACGGAAAGAAAAAGAAGCATTCTTTCAGACAAACGCCGCCGCGCTCTCGGTACACCAGTAACGGACCGGACGCAGACCGTTGCTGGAAAGCGGCGATGCAGAGTCCTGGCCCGTGGTGGGCGCCTGGCTTGGGTGGCGAGGACCGATCCAGCCAGCGCGCGACTGACCCGAGCGGCTCGGCGAGACCCTGGACGACGTGACGCGGGCTCCACGTCGCGTGGCCTCGCGATCGGTCTCCTCACTGGATCTCTGCGCCTAATGAGCGGTCGCCTGGAGCCTGGAGATGAGACCGGTGCTCTTGTCGCGACAGCGAGCGAGTCGGCGCGGCCAAAGCGCCCCTCCGCGAACGGGCGACGGGCAACCGGGTTCTGTCGCCATGTTCATGCGCGTTGCCTACCAGTACAGCCATGTCATGGCATGGCATACCGCGCCGCCGCTTTCGGACGAATCGGCGCCGCGACGGCTGGCTGTCCGCACCGAATCATCGAATCACGAAAAAGGAGGAGACCGTGCACTGCGGTGCTGCCTAGGCGAAAAAGCTTCCACGCTCATCGTCTCTGGCAAGTGCGGTTCGCACCTCCCGCGCTTCCTTGAGCCACTCGGGCATGTCGCTCTCGGTCGGATTCGCATCTCTCGGGTGCGGAGGTGGCATGTTCCGTACCACGCGCGCCGCAGCCGGCGCACGGTCCAGGGCCGAAGCTTCCGCGTGCGTTCCAGCATCCGCGTCGGTTTCGACGCCACATCAATGAACCCGCCACGAGGAATAAAACCATGCATTGATTCTTTTATATGTGTGTTTTAAACAAATTCGCATACAAGTGCAGTAGAAAATAGTTGGAAACAGGTTAGATTCGAAGTCGTTTAGAACACCCATTCGTTCGAAAAAAAAGGCCTGGTGAGATAGTAGAGGAGCCAACATGGCTTCACAACCTCCATGGCTTCTCGTGGCGATCTTAGCCTTTCTGTTTGCAAAACCGTTGACCCGAAGCGTCACCGTGATGCAGCCTGTTTCCTTTACGGTATGTACCACACTGTACCGTAGACTTACGGAAAACCCAGTGGCACACGAACGGGCGTTCGCTCCAAGCGCTGCAGCGCCAAACCCTCTCTCTCCTTCTCTCTTGCACGTGCGCGCGACGCGCGGAGTCCGACTTTGTTTCTACATTTATACGTCCGTCGCCATGATCACATTGGTAAGCAGTGAGTAGTGGCTCGGTGTGATAGACACGAGCCTTGACGCACACATTCGCTTCTCGAGAGTGTTCAGCACAGCGGATCCCATTCTAGATCTGGCCCGTTCGCCGAACTGGGCTTGGGCTTTTCTTGCCGAACTTTGCCCGAACGTATCACCGCTGGCGCTCGACTGCGTGAAGCGAGAAGCCACGGTAACCTACGGTATGGTGAACCAGTCGTCCAGAGGCGTGCACACTCAGCAAATGGTACGCAGCGGTTTCCGCCGTACCGTACGTGCAAGGCACCTCCATCCTCTCTCCAAGCCGATGGAGCTTGTGAACGCCGTCTAAGCAGAACGTACACGCAAGATAGTCTTCTGTAGAATAGCGCGTAGCTCAGCGTGGCGACAACCTCGTCGTCGCTGCTGGTGCGTGGGGGCAGTTGGGTGGATCGTGGAGACGCAGTACGCTCGAGGGCCTTGCCACAACTCGCGTTCGTGGACACCGAGTCGTCTTATTCGTATCGCCAACTGCGCATACGTCTTGATTGTACACGTGTCTGATGGTTTCGAGACCTCGTGCTGGCCTCAGGACGTTGCACGAGCGCGCGCGTCAAAAGCTCGCGACGAAAGGCAGCTGCGGGGACACGTGATAGAGGGTCGCGCACGCTTCCTGGACGGCTCGCAGCAGTTGACCTGGCCACCCAACACAGCGGCGTGAACGGCTCCTCTTCGTTCTCAAGTAATGATGATGTCGGTCCAGGCAATTGGTAATCCGACGCCATGCACTGGCGCCTCGCGCTGAACCTGGGCCGAGCATGGCGCTGCGCCAGACCTGATTGGGTTCCAAAAGGACCTTTACTTCCTAACGCAACACGTCTCGTCTTCCTGTTTGCGTTTAGCCGTTTCATGATTCCAGGCATTCGCGGCGCCGCCTGGGCGCGTTGAGTTGGAGGGAGGAGCGGGCCTCAGCATTCGCGTCCCTTCATCGCTCACTTCAAGTTGCCGCACGGTAGTGGATTTGAATATCACTCACATAGTACCACACGACTGGTACAAGTGGATACGAACTGCTAACACTTCTGTTTGTATCTTCGTTTTTTCGAATGTTCTGAAGTTCAACGAGGTCTTTTGACAGGGAGATCATCGTCCTCCAGTGAAAACCTCGCCAGGAACGTGCCATCTCATGCTCGTCCCCACTCATACGCGGCGGTCCGCTTGGGTTGGGTTCCCAGCGTTGGGGAGCCGTGAGGGAAAGATACAACACGCCGACGCGCGCGACTAAAACGTGCACGAACGTGCTCAACAGGTTGTGGCAGATTAGATTGCCACCGCCAAGAGATGCATGGCACGCTACTGCTGCTAAAGCCTCAGTTCATGCAAGCGCGCATATATGAGAATGCACAGCGTGCGCATGGTACATAGGCACGCGGCCATGGGCCAACTTGAACACGCGCCGTCGACGCGACCGCATCGACCGACGGGGGATTTGTTGGCGGGGGATTCGGGGTGGTGGCAGAACCTCGTTCCTTCGAGTTTTTCGACCTCTCACATTCCTCCGACGCTTGAGTTGTGGACCCTCCATCGGTGGCACTAGCGTGGTGTTGTGGCGCGTTTTGTTGTTGTTTTCTGGCGTTCTGTTCTCGGTATTTTGGCCTTGTTTTTGTTTACAAAGCGATTCACGTGGCTTGGGTTCATGCTTTTTTTTGTTCTTCTGATCCTCCGCACCAGAATGAACCCAGCTCCTGGCCGAGTGTCAAACAGCATCTCCAAATCAAGGTGGGAGAAAGCACCTCTCTTGCGCAACTCCGCACCGTGTTCTGGAAATTCACTCGCAGAGGGAAACTCGACTTTCCCAACTTCAAGGGAACCGCCTCAGCCGAAAAGTGGAGAAACAGCGTGATTCAGCCACTATCAGTCCCTTCCCGCTGGTAGTCCATCTTCTCCGCTCCCCCAGCAGCGGAGATCAATCCCCGCTACTCCCTCCCTCCCCCCTCCCCCCCTCACTTTCCTCCTACCGACCTTCCCTCAGTCCGCCATTCCCTCCGTGCCACGCACGTCGTCCGCTCCTCCGCTCCGCCATGTACCTCCGCCGTGCGCTCTCCTCCGCGTCCGCCACGGCGCTGCGCCGCTCGCGCGCCTCTTCTCCGCTCTCCTCGCTGCCGCGCGCGCTCTCCACGATCATCCACAAGTCGCCCCATCCGGACGTGGAGATCCCGCACGCGACGCTCTGGGACCTCGTGACCGAGCGCGTGGACGAGTACGCCGACCGCGACGCGCTCATCTGCGGGCTCAGCGACGACCGCCTGAGCTTCCGCGACGCGTACGCGGCCGCGCAGCGCATCGCCGTCTCGCTCGCGAACGACGGCGTCAAGAAGGGAGACGTACGTGACTGTGCCGTGCTGGGAGGCTTGGAGAGGAAGAACGAGACTGACGGTGTTGTGACCATGTAGATCGTGCTGGTGCACTCGTTCAACTGCATGGAGTACCCGCTCGTCGTGCTCGGTGCGTGCATTGCGGTCTCTATGCGGAATTAGACAGGACAACAAGTGGCTCATGTTTTTGGATGAATATGGCAGCACTCAACTCGATGGGCGCCGTGTGCTCGACCGTGTCGCCGCTCTTCGGCGCCGCGGAGCTCGCGCAGCAGGCGCGTCTCGCCCACGTGAGTATCTACCATGGTCTCATCTATTGTGGCACCGATGGGCTGACAGTTCTGGTACTTCCAGGCCAAGTTCATCATCACGAACCGCGCAATCGAGGACGTGGCCATCGCGGCCGCGGACGACGTGGGCATCCCACGCGACCACATCTACGCCATGGGCTCCTCCCACGAGCCCAAGCGCGTCAAGTGCATCAACGAGGCCTCCAAGCGCGACTTTGAATCGTTTGACTTCCACCCCGTCGATCCAACGCAGAACGTGCTGCTGCCGTTCTCAAGCGGCACGACGGGCATGCCCAAGGGCGTGGCGCTGAGCGCACGCAACATGGTCGCGAACACGATGCAAGTGGACAAGATCGAGAAGTACGGCCCCACGACGCTGGGTATGCTGCCCTTCTTCCACATCTACCCGATGCTCATCCTCCACCTCGCGCTCTACCAGGGCTCGGGTACGGTCGTGCTCCCGCGCTTTGAGCCGGAGACCTTCCTCAACGCGCTCTCCAAGCACAAGATCGAAAAGGTCAACATCGCGCCACCGATCGCGCTCTTCCTGGCGCACCACCCGCTCGTCGACGACTATGACCTGTCGGGCACCAAGTACCTGATCTCGGCCGGCGCGCCGCTGGGCAAGGAGGTCGAGACGCTCGTGAAGAAGCGCATCAATGTCGAGATGAAGCAGCTGTACGGCATGACCGAGCTCTCGCCGGCCGTGAACTACTCAGAGGACAACTTTACCAAGCCCGGCACGGTCGGCCGCATCGTACCCAACACGGAGCTTCGTGTGAAGTGCACGGATACGGACAAGGACCTGCCGCACAACGAGCGCGGCGAATTGCTGTACCGCGGGCCGCAGGTCATGATGGGTTACTACAAGAACCAAGAGGCCACCGACCAGACGATCATGCCCGACGGTTTCCTGCGCACCGGAGACATTGGCTTTATCGACGAGGACGGCTTCGTGCACATCGTGGACCGCGTCAAGGAGCTGATCAAGTACAAGGGCCACCAGGTCGCGCCCGCGGAGCTGGAAGACATTGTGAACTTCCACCCGGCCGTCGCCGACTGCTGTGCTGTGCGTGGATACGACGAACACGGCCAGGAGCTCCCCAAGGTCTACGTCGTGCTTCAGGACAAGTCCAACGCCAAGGGCGTCACGGAAGAGGACATCATGGAGTTTGTCGCGGAGCGCGTGGCACCGTACAAGAAGGTGCGCCAGGTCGAGTTCATCGACGCGATCCCGAAGACGCCCACGGGCAAGATCCTGCGCCGCCACTTGCAGGCGCGCGACAATGAACGGCTCGCGGCAATGCAGGAGGCCGCCGCGTAAAGCGAAGCGGAGTTCTCGAGTGCGTTAATTATCCATCAGTATGTAGTAATCGACTGTGGCGTTTTGATCAATTTGTGGGTGAATCCATTTGACTGCTGACGTCAGACGATGGAGCAGCTCCGTTGGCGCTGACGCATGAACACGAGACGCCGTCGGTCAGTAGAGACGTTTGACCAGCTTGTTGGTTTGGCTGCCCAAAGACTCAGAAGGCTTTCATCACCGCTATCGTCATCAACGCCCGTCCGCGCCGGAACTGAAGAGCGCAAAACCAAATCCAGGTGATATGTTCAAAGTTATTCCATAGTTAGATAAAGTGATAAACAAAACATGGCCTTTTCGCCTTCGTATCTACCTTATTTTGAAATTGTCCTGGCGATGGCCGCTCGGAACTTCAACCACGGACCGTGAATCACCCAACAATCCAGGCCGTGAGGCGCCACTAAGAATCTTACTGCCATTCTCGGCTCCAATGTGCACGCGTCACACATGTGAACCCTCGAACCTGTTCTAGACCCGCCCTCCTCACCCCTCCTCCCTGCCGGATTGACAGAACAGAAAGAGAGAGTTGCCCTCCTCACTTGCGCCGTCGCCACTCGCGCAATCGCCTTGTGGCGCACACACACCGCTCCTCCGGCGCCTCCCATCCGTTCCACTCCCTTCCCTGTCCGCCCGCGCGATGTTCCTCCGCCGCTCGCTCCCCCACGCGCTCGCCCGCCGCGCCCGTCCCTCGCCGGCCGCGCGGCCGCTCGTGCGCGCGCTGTCGACGATCATCCACAAGTCGCCCAACGGCGACGTCGACGTGCCCGAGACGACGCTCTGGGACCTCTTCACGAACCGCCTCGACGCGTTTGGCGACCGCAACGGGCTCATCTGCGGGCTCAGCGGCGACAAGCTCACGTTCCGCGAGATGCACGAGTCGGCACAGCGGATCGCCGTCGCGCTCTCCCAGGACGGCATCCAGCGCGGCGACGTACGTTGATAAATCTTGGTCTCACCGTCCCCGATGGGAAACTCACGCTCGTGGTTCATGGTGATGTGCAGATCGTGCTGGTGCACTCGTTCAACTGCGTCGAGTACCCGCTCGTCGTGCTTGGTACGTCGCGAAATGCATAGGGAGAGCTCAATGCCTGCCGACCACTCACGGACCGCTCACGATCTCTTCTGTAGCGCTCAATTCGATCGGCGCCGTGTGCTCCACCGCGTCGCCCATGTTTGGCCCTGAAGAGCTCTCGCAGCAAGCCCAGCTCGCCCACGTGCGGTGCGCTGTGGTTTACTATCTCTCCATACCCGTGTCTAACTAGTCGATCGGTCGTTTTGTCTCTCACAGGCCAAGTTCATCATCACGAACCGCGCAATCGAGCACATCGCGATCGAAGCCGCCGACACGGTCGGCATCCCGCGCGACCGCATCTACGCCATGGGCTCCTCCCACGAGCCCAAGTGTGTCAAGTGCATCAACGAGGCCTCCAAGCGCGACTTCGAGACCTTCGATTTCGATCCCGTGGACCCGTCGCAGAACGTGCTGCTCCCGTTCTCGAGCGGTACGACGGGTATGCCCAAGGGCGTGGCGCTGAGCGCGCGCAACATGGTCGCGAACACCATGCAGGTGGACAAGATCGAGAAATACGGCGAGCACATGCTCGGCGTGCTGCCGTTCTTCCACATCTACTCGCTGCTGCTCATGCACCTGTCGGTGTACCAGGGCAACGCCATGGTCGTTGTGCCCAAGTACGAGCCCAAGACGTTCCTCGACGCGCTCTCCAAGTACCAGGTACTTTCACCCTTCAAATTTGCGGTTTGTAGTTCCATCCACGCGCTTACAAAATGTGTCATGATAGATCCCCAAGGTGAACATCGCGCCGCCCATCGCGCTCTTCCTGGCGCACGATCCGCTCGTTGATGAGTACGACCTCTCGGCGACCAAGTACCTCATCTCTGGTGGTGCCCCGCTGGGGAAGGAGGTCTCGACGCTGGTCAAGAAGCGCATCGGCGCCGAGATGAAGCAGATCTACGGTATGACCGAGCTCTCGCCGGCCGTGAACTACTCGGAGGACAACTTTACCAAGCCTGGATCTGTCGGCCGCATCATCCCGGGCACGGAGCTGCGCATCAAGTGCACGGATACGGACAAGGACCTGCCGCACAACGAACGCGGCGAGTTGTTGTACCGTGGGCCCCAGGTCATGATGGGCTACTACAACAACCCGCAGGCCACGGAGCAGACCATTATGCCTGACGGCTTCTTGCGCACGGGCGACATCGGGTACATTGACGAGGACGGCTTCGTGCACATTGTGGACCGTGTGAAGGAGCTGATCAAGTACAAGGGCCACCAGGTCGCCCCCGCGGAGCTTGAGGATCTCATCAACCACCACCCCGACGTGGCCGACTGCTGCGCCGTGCGCGGCTACGACCACCAGGGCCAGGAGATCCCCAAGGCGTATGTCGTGCTCAAGGACAAGGCAAACGCCAAGTGTGTGACAAGCGACGACATCATGGACTTTGTTGCCGAGCGTGTCGCGCCGTACAAGAAGGTGCGCGAGATCGAGTTCATTGATGCTATCCCGAAGACACCGACGGGCAAGATGCTGCGCCGCCACCTGCAGAACCGCGAGAACGCGCGCTTCGAGGCGTCCCAGCAGGCCGCGTAAGGAGCAAACAAAGGTGATGTACGAGTAGATGGGAGTCGATGGCAGGAAGTTGTGGTCATCGTACACGCACGGCGCGCTTCGTCGCTCCGCTTGCACTGGTTAATACCCTTCGGAAGCAAGGAAAAGGGGCTTCACGTCACCGAGACCGAGGCGTACGGAAGAGAAAGAGAGGAGGAAAGTTTGAAGGCGACTAATAGTAAAGCCAACTCGCTCCGTGGATTTGACGGAAGCGCGATCTTGACCACCTTGCCCAAGGTTGACGTTTCGTATCATACTAAAAATGGGGAATTGCCACATCGCCCACTCATCATGCCCCCTATTTGCCTGCCGCTTGGACTCACCGGGCAACCTTCAAGCAGGGAACGGCGCCGCCTTACGCTTGAAGTTCCCTCGCTTTTCCATTCTCAGGCCACCTGGATTCGCTAAGGTCATCACCAACCCGCCAAAGATTCAGCACCGGAACTCAAGGACTAACAACGTTTTAGACAAAGTATGCTAGAATAGCACATATTTTCTCAAAACACGATAAATGACCATAAAATATTTGGATGATTGAATCACTTCATACCTTGTTTTGATAATTATGTCCACGTTCTCAGTGATGAGTTGGTCAACGCGGAGCTTCAAGTTGCAAGGAGCTCACCTGCGGGTGGGTTCCTGGCTGGTCCCGTCGCCGTGGCTTCTGTTTGACGCACCCACGCGGCGGCGGCGTGACGTCGGTCCTGCTTTTCTTCAAATTCACCCAGTATCTTGAGGCGACACCTTCGCTTTGGAGCGTCACGCACTTCGTTCCACGCGTCATTCGCGCATTCGCGACCTGCCTCGCACCAAACGCTTCCTACAGCCCTCAAGATGTTCTTGCGCCGCTCGGCTCCGCTCGCGCGCCGCACACAGGTGACGCTGCGTGGCCTCCGCGCCGCGCGCCCGCTGTCCACGATCATCCACAAGTCGCCGCACCCGGATGTCGAGATCCCGCATGCGACGCTCTGGGACCTCGTGACCGAGCGCGTCGACGCGTACGCCGACCGTGACGCGCTCATCTGTGGGCTCAGCGACGACCGCATGAACTTCCGCGAGGTGTACACGGCCGCGCAGCGCATTGCCGTCTCGCTCGCGAACGACGGTGTCAAGAAAGGAGATGTACGTGTGAACCCTCAAAGCACAGCACTCTCCGTTCCATGGGGCTCACCTTCTTCTTGCTGTGGGTCGTGTTAGATCGTATTGGTGCATTCGTTTAACTGCGTTGAGTACCCGCTGGTCGCGCTCGCGCTCAACTCGCTGGGCGCCGTCTGCTCGACTGTGTCGCCGCTGTTCAGCCCCACAGAGCTCGCGCAACAGGCGCGACTCGCGCAGGTAACTAACATCCACGTCAGCGAAGGTCGTGTACAATCCACCCAATGCTGACATTTCTTCGCGGCAGGCCAAGTACATTATTACGAACCGCTCGATCGAGGACGTGGCCATCGAAGCCGCAGAAGACGTGGGCATCCCGCGCGACCACATCTACGCCATGGGCTCATCTTCTGCCCCCACGCGCGTGAAATGCATCAACGAGGCCTCCAAGCGCGAGTTCGAATCGTTCGATTTCCACCCGGTCGATCCATCCCAAAACGTCATGCTGCCGTTTTCCAGTGGCACGACCGGACTGCCCAAGGGCGTGGCGCTCAGTGCGCGCAACATGATCGCCAACACCATGCAGATCAACCACATCGAGAAGCTCGGGCCCACGATGCTCGGCATGCTCTCTTTTTTCCACATCTACCCGATGATGCTCATCCACCTCGCGTTTTACCAGGGATCTGCGAACGTGATCCTGCCGCGGTACGAGCCCGAGTCGTTTCTTAAAGCCGTGTCCAAGCACAAGATCGAGAAAGTGCACATCGCGCCACCGATCGCGCTCTTCCTCGCGCACAACCCGCTTGTGGATCAGTATGATCTGTCCGGCACAAAGTATCTCATCTCGGCCGGCGCGCCGCTGGGCAAGGAGGTTGAGACGCTCGTGAACAAGCGCATCGGCGTCAAGGTCAAGCAGCTCTACGGCATGACCGAGCTGTCCACGTCTGTCAATTACGCCGAAGACGACAAGCGCAAGCCAGGCACGGTCGGCCGCATCGTTCCCAACACGGAGCTGCGTGTCAAGTGCACGACGACCGACAAGGACCTGCCGCGCAACGAGCGTGGCGAGCTACTCTACCGCGGACCGCAGGTCATGATGGGCTACTACAACAACCCCGACGCGACCGAGAAGGCGATCATGCCCGACGGCTTCCTGCGCACTGGTGATATCGGCTTCATCGACGAAGAAGGGTTCGTCCACATTGTGGACCGTGTGAAGGAGCTGATCAAGTACAAGGGCCACCAGGTCGCCCCCGCGGAGCTTGAGGATCTCATCAACCACCACCCCGACGTGGCCGACTGCTGCGCCGTGCGCGGCTACGACCACCAGGGCCAGGAGATCCCCAAGGCCTACGTTGTGTTGAAAGACCAGTCGAACGCCAAGGGCGTCACGGAAGAAGACATCATGGCGTTTGTCGCCGAGCGCGTCGCGCCGTACAAGAAGGTGCGCGAGCTCGAGTTCATCGACGCGATCCCCAAGAGCCTCACGGGCAAGATCCTGCGCCGCCAGCTGCAGGACCGCGAGAACGCGCGTCTTGAGGCCGCGCAGCAGGACGCCGTCGCCTAAGACAGCTGTGCTCACACAGACGTTGTAGCTTTGTTGTGCATGCTAAACGAGTAAATCATGTCATGTTCTCCGTGCACCCGGCTCCTTCATTGTCTGTAGACGTCTCCATTGGGGCGGCGTCCGCGGATCCAGCAAAGGACCTGCCTGGGGCGTGGATAGACCCGACGTGGCGGTTTCGCGCTGCACCCAGCGCCTCATCCGCGGTCGGGCTCGTACCTTCCATCCAGGAAGCTCCAGGTTCTATCCGATATGGGCGCATCCCGGTCGCGGCTGCGAAGTTTGGAAGCTGCTCCTCCTGGTTTGACACGCAATCGGTACCGCTACACTGGTACATTCCATTCTGTTCTGGACCGATTGTACCATTTTTTGGGAACAGATCCCCGCCGAACTTCAAGTCACGCGCCCCATCTGCTCTGACTAATGACCGGAAAATCCCAATGCAGCGAAGAGCTCAGCTCATCTCTGCTTACATCAGCACAAGCCTCCCACGCTGGAGAAGCGAAGCCCTCGGCAACAGAACCAGCAGCGGCCCGGGTTACATCTTCACTTCTGAAGCTACCAGCTCGATCGCCAGTCGCAACCGTCAAGAAGAACCGGAAACGTACTATGCTCCGCCGCACGCTCTCGATCGCGCGCGCCTCCGCCGCCGCCGCGTCCTCCTCGGCGGCGGCGCGGACCTCGCGTCGCGTTGGCCGCCTCAACGCCGCGCGTGCGCTCTCCACCATCATCCACGAGTCCCCGCACCCGGAGCTCGACATCCCCAAGAAGACTATTTTCGATGTCGTCGGGGAGCAGCTCCCGCAGTACGCCAAGCGCGAGGCGATCATCTGCGGCGTGAGCCACGAGAGCATGACGTTTGAGGAGATGTACGAGTCGTCCAAGCGCATCGCGGTCGCGCTGGCCAACGACGGCATCAAGCGAGGAGACGTACGTGCACAGAAGGTGTGGCCATGGGTGATAGTGGTGTAGAGACTCACGCTATTGGGATTGCGCATTAGGTGATTCTCGTGCACTCGTTCAACTGCGTCGAGTACCCGCTCGTCGTGCTCGGTGTGTACCTTGTGCTCATTGATTGTGAATGCCAGTACTGGTGTATTCACGTTCTCTTTGTGGTTAGCGGCGTACGCGTTGGGTGTCGTGTGCTCGACGGCATCGCCAATGTTCAGCGCGCAGGAACTGGCGCAGCAGGCGCGCGCGGCGAATGTACGAGCTGCACGCCTAGGGATGCACTGCGTGTGTTCACTCTCACTAACTGATTGTGGTACTCCTCAGGCCAAGTTTATTATCACGAACCGCGCGCTCGAGAACGCTGCAATCGAAGCAGCGGAAGCCGTGGGCATCGACAAGTCCAAGATCTACACCGTCGGTAGCTCTGCTGAGCCGCAGAAGCTCAAGTCCATCAAGTCGGTCTTGCCGGTGGTTCTGACTTTGTTTGTGCTCGGGATCCTGACATTCCTCTTTGCATTTGTGGTGAGGTCATGAAGCGCGACTTTGAGTCCTTCCCCTTCGAGCGTATTGACCCGGAGCAGACCATCTTGCTGCCGTTCTCGTCCGGCACGACGGGGCTCCCCAAGGTACTCTACGCGATTCACGGTTCCCGTACGCTTCACTCTTTATGACTCACTAAACGCGGTGCTGATTCGTTTGCGTTAGGGTGTGGCGCTGAACGCGCGCAACATGATGGCTAACACGCTCCAGGTCACGCACTGCGAGGACTTTGGCTCGCACATGCTCGCGGTGCTGCCGTTCTTCCATATTTACGCGCTGATGCTCATGCACGTTGCGATGTACCAAGGCGCCGCGAATGTCGTGCTGCCGCGCTTTGAGCCCGAGACCTTTCTCAACGCACTGGCGACGTACAAAATCCCCAAGGCCAACATTGCGCCGCCGATCGCGATCTTCCTCGCGCACCACCCACTGGTCGACAAGTACGATCTCTCGGCGACCAAATTCTTGGTCTCTGGTGGCGCCCCCATGGGTAAGGAGGTGGAGACCCTCGTCTCCAAGCGATTGAACGTCAAGGTGAAGCAGGCCTACGGCATGACCGAGGCGTCGCCCGCTGTCAGCTACACGGAGGACCACCTTCGCAAGCCGGTAAGATCCCCACCTCTTCATCGTTCAGGCCCTGTTCTAAACTGACACACTGTGTGCATTGCCTATCAGGGGAGCGTGGGTCGCCTCACGCCCAACACCGAGCTCCGCGTCAAGTGCACCGCCACCGACAAAGACCTCCCGCACAACGAAAAGGGAGAACTCCTCTACCGAGGACCACAGGTCATGCTCGGATACCACGAAAACGAGGAGGCCACCAAAAAGACCCTCACGGAAGACGGATTCCTGCGCACCGGAGACATCGGATACATCGACGAGGACGGCTTCGTCCACGTCGTGGACCGCGTCAAGGAGCTCATCAAGTACAAAGGCCACCAGGTCGCCCCCGCCGAGCTCGAGGACGTGCTCAACCACCACCCGCAGATCTCGGACGCGTGCGCCGTGCGCGGCTACGACGAGCACGGCCAGGAGCTCCCGAAGGCGTACGTGGTGCGCAAGGACCCGAGTTTGACGGCGGAGGAGGTGATGGCGTTCGTGGAGAGTAAAGTGGCGCCGTTCAAGAAGGTGCGTCAGGTGGAGTTCATCGACGCGATCCCGAAGAGCGCGACGGGCAAGATCTTGCGCCGCCAGCTCCAGGAGATCGAGAACCAGCGGCTCGACGCGGCGCAGCAGGCTGCCGTCGCGTAATCAGTCCGAATAATCCCCCTTGAAGTACAGTGTTGCGTGTCGTGTCCATTGGACTTGTTCGATGATACCGAAGTATTCGCGTGGGCGCTCTATGGCAATCAAGGGTAACTCAAGGCGTCGTCGTGCCTAACCCAAAGCGAAAGGCTTGCTGGCCCCAACGTCGCCTCATCCTTATCTCCATACGGAAAATTCCGTTCCTGAGCTTGTGATGAGATCAAGCGGTGGTTTTTTGGCACATGTGTACCGGTGATCTGGTACGACGTGTGAGGCAACTTCAAGTCGTGTGTGACGCCAGCTGGTGAGCCTCAGCTTTGGAACTGTGTGGTTACCATAGCACGCCCCATTTAGGATATACAGGCCTTGAAATCACATACTCTATGTGAAGCAGTGTCCACTACATCTCGTAACAATTCCTTTCCTCTCTTCATGACCTGTTCAAACCTATATCCGCTTTCTACGCGCGATAGCAAAGCGTGTGAACTGAGCATTCACGGTGAATAACCGACACGTCGGACTGCTTACATCAGCAGTTTGCCTCCCCAGTGTTTGCGAGCCAACGGCAACGGACGCCGACGGCTCGAGCGGCGCGGATGTCCTCAGTTTTGAAGTCTCCGCGTCCACCGCGCGCTGCACAGCACTAACGCCACGCTCCATGCTTCGCCGCACGCTCTCGATCGCGCGCACTGCTTCCGCCGCCGCCGCGTCGTCCTCGGCGGCGGCGCGGACCTCGCGTCGCGTTGGCCGCCTCAACGCCGCGCGTGCGCTCTCCACCATCATCCACGAGTCCCCGCACCCGGAGCTCGACATCCCCATGAAGACCATCTTCGACGTCGTCGGGGAGCTGCTCCCGCAGTACGCCAAGCGCGAGGCGATCATCTGCGGCGTGAGCCACGAGAGCATGACGTTTGAGGAGACGTACGAGTCGTCCAAGCGCATCGCGGTCGCGCTGGCCAACGACGGCATCAAGCGAGGAGATGTAGGTGTGTCATTGGCATGAGGGATTTTGCTGGGCAATGGGCTCACGATGCGCATTTGTTGGCCAGGTCATCCTTGTGCACTCGTTCAACTGCGTCGAGTATCCGCTTATCGTGCTGGGTGAGTGCTCCTCTTGACCATTGCGATTTGGCGATGCACATACCCCTTCTAACTTGTGATGTGTTGATGTTTCGTTTAGCTGCGTACGCGTTGGGGGCAGTGTGCTCGCCTTCGTCTCCCATGTTCAGCGCCGAGGAACTGGCACTCCAGGCACGCGTTTCTAAAGTACGTGTAGCCCATTGTTTCTCGTCTCCAGCGGGCCCCCTAGGATCTGTCCCTTGAGCTAACCACCTTTCGATCGGATGACCATTAGGCCAAGTTCATCATCGCAAACCGCGCGCTTGAGAAGGTTGCGATCGAAGCAGCCGAGGCCGTCGGCATCGACAAGTCCCGAGTCTACACTGTCGGCGGCTCCGCC
>JAMFLL010001493.1:0-15545 GCA_027475725.1 Pythium rhizo-oryzae | reverse complement strand
GGCCCCGGCGCTGACGGCGCCGCCCACGGTGGTGGCCGCGTCGGCCGCCGGCAAGAAGCGCAAGCACGCCACGGGCGCCGCGGACGACGCGGCCGCCACGCCGGACGCCGCGGCCGCGGCCGACGTGGACGCGCTGTTCGGCAAGAAGGGCGTGGCGCAGCAGCAGCAGAAGCAGGCGGACGCGGCGGCCAAGCCCGCGAAGGTGCGCAAGCAGGCGCCCAGCGGCGTGGACGTCAAGGCGCAGCTCAAGCAGCAGGACAAGGAGAAGCCCGAGCAGGCGGTCGTGCTCACGTACAAGGCGCTGACCAAGGGTCTGCTCGTGCTCGGCTGCGTGCGCCAGGTGAACGACACGGAGCTGCTCGTGAGCCTGCCCAACAAGCTCAACGGCGTCGTCGCGCTCAGCGAGGTCTCGGACGAGTTCTTTGCGCACCACGCCAAGCAGCAGCAGCAGACCAAGACGCCCGCGCGCGGTAAGCAGGACAGCGACGCCGAGACGACCGAGCCGCTGCCGGCGCTCGCGCAGATCTTCCACGTCGGCCAGTTCGTGCCGTGCGTCGTGCTCAACAAGGCCAAGGAAGGCTCCTCCAAGAAGCTCAGCCTGTCGCTGCGGCTCTCGTTGCTCCATGCCGAGCTGTCGCCGGAAAGCGTGGTCAAGGGCATGGCGGTCTTCGGCTCGATCGTGTCGCTCGAAGACCACGGTGCGATTGTGAACCTTGGCATCCGCGGCCTGACGGCGTTCGCGCCCCTGCGCGAGCTCGAGGCCGCCGGTCTCTCGTCGCTCCAGAAGGGGCAGCAGCTGCTGTTCTCAGTGTCGAACGTTAACACGCACACGGCCACGGCCACGCTCTCGCCCGACCGCACGCAGGCGCTCAAGACTGTCACGCGTGGTGACTCGTTCACGCTCAACCAGCTCGTGCCCGGCATGCTGCTTAACGTCCGTGTCGAGGATGTACTCGCGAATGGCCTGCGTGTCAACTTCCTCACTTTCTTCAGCGCGACTGTCGAGCAGAACCACATGAGCAACCCGTGCCAACTCGGCTGGGAAGACTCGTACCGCCGAGGCCTGAAGGGCCGTGCGCGTATCGTGAGCGTCGACCGCAGCAACAAGGTTGTCACGCTTTCCATGGCCCCGCACGTTGTCCACATGAGCGTGGCGGAACCCTCGTTCGTTGTTGGCGACGTGATCGAGAACGCTTCGATTGAGCGTATTGATGCCGGTATTGGTATGCTTCTGTCGCTCGCGGCGGGTCAGAAGAAGAAGTCCGCGGCCACGAAGAAGGATGACCAGAAGAACGGCGATGACACCGAGCCGATGGACACGGACGACGAAGACGGTGACGACAGCAAACAGAACCTCAACTGGATGTCCTTCCAGCCTGCGTATGTCCACATTTCGAATGCCGCGGATGGCCACCTCGACAAGCTTGAGAAGAAGTTCTCGGTCGGAGCCAAGGTCAACTGTCGCGTGATTGGCTTTGCCCCGTTCGACGCGATCGTGAACGTGAGCTGCAAGGAGTCGTCTCTGAGCCAGATTGTGCTTCGCCACAAGGACCTCACGCCGGGCCTCAAGGTCCGTGCTAAGATTCTCGCGATTGAGTCGTGGGGTGTGATGCTCGAAATCAGCGAAGGCGTGCGCGGTGTGGTCGCGGCTCAGCACGTCCCGCCTTTTGTGCAGCTCAATAAGAAGAAGAACATCAAAAAGGATGCACCAACCAACAGCAAGTTCAGTGTGGGCAAGATGGTCGAAGCGCGAGTTCTGCGTGTGGATCTGGAGGCGAAGAAGACGTATCTCACCATGAAGAAGGCGCTTTTGGACTCGGATGACTCCCTCATCCTGAGCTCGTACGAACAGGCGAAGCAGGGCGTTGTCGCGCAGGGTTACATCACAAAGATCGCTGAGTACGGTGTCGTCGTGAGCTTTTTCAACAACGTGTACGGTCTCGTGCCTGCAGCGCTCTTGCACCAGGCTGGCATTGCCAAGCTTGACGAGGCCTACGTAGTTGGTCAAATCGTTAAGGCATGCGTGACGCGTTGCGACATGTCGAAGCAGCGATTGATGCTGACGTTTGATCTTACGGGCACTGCGGTCAAGGCGGCGTCGCGCGCCAAAGATTCGCCCTCGGACACGCAGACCAACCAGGCGCTTGTCGGTCGTGTCATTTCGAATGTCAAGGTGCTTGAAGTCGAGGCCACAGCCTTCCGAGTTCAGACTGACGACGGGCTTGAGGCGTTGCTGCCATTCGTCCACCTCACTGATTTCCCTCGCCAGACCACCCTCGTCGATGCCCACGTGAAGAAATACGAAGCTGGTGACATTATCTCCGAACCGCTCGTCGTTGTGTCGGTTACCAAGGATGGCGTTCTCACTCTTTCGAAGAAGCCGCTGCTTGTGCAGTTCGCCTCCAAGTCGAAGCACCTCCCGCGCTCGTTCGAGCAGGTCCAGGAACGCCAAGTGTTGGTTGGATTTGTCGCCTCTGTGAGCCCGAGCCGCGGTGTGTTTGTGCGCTTTCTCAACAACCTGACTGCTCTCGCACCGAAGGCGTTCATCAGTGCGAAGTTCGTGTCTGAGGTCGAAGAGGGCTCGTTTGAGATTGGTGAGACGGTTGTTTGCACGGTTGAAAAGGTCGAGAAGGAGAAGGAACAGTTCGTCGTGGGGTTCCGTGAATATGCGTCGCTCAAGAAGGGCCTCTCGGCCCCGTTCCTCGAAACTTACTTAAACGAGTTTGCTGCGTCGGCTGAAAGCGAGTCTCCGTACGCGCTGGGCAAGACGGAAAAGGCGGAGTACCTCGGTCTTCGTCCTTACGGTGCAGTTTTCACGCTCGCAAACGAAGACGATGAGGATGCACCGTTCACGGTGATTGTGCCTGGTGTTTCCGAGGAAACTGCGTCCACTTGGGATGAAGGAGACAAGGTCAAGGTCTTGCTCGTCGATTATGATTTTGAGAAGGGTGTGTATTACGGATCAGTTGAGAAGGACCTGGCGGAGTTGGGAAGTAAGAAGGCTCGCAAGCAGAAGACTCGTGTCTCGAAGGGCTCGACGTTCACCAACGCACGTGTTGTCTCGGTTCGTGATAACTACGCGGTTGTTGCGATCGCTGACGCTGAGTCCCAGCAGATCGGTCTGCTCCAGGTCTCGGACTACTGGTGCCCCTCGCGCACTTGCTCAAGCGTTGACCTGGAGCTCGGCGCGACGGTCAGCTCGTGTTTCGTCTCCGTTTCCGCTCTTGGCTCGCTCGCCGACAACAAGAAGACACCGTTTGACGGCTTGCCCCTCCTTGTGTTCGAGGATGAAGAACTCTTGTCGGCTCAGAAGAAAACCACCAAGTCGAAGGCGCCTAAGGACGAGAACGTTGAGCACCTGCCGAAGTACGTGAGTGAAGATCTTTCCTTGGGGAAGCTCGTGACCGGCCGCATCGTAGGCATCAAGGAGAACTCGCTCGAGATCAAGCTCAAGGCCTCCAGCAAATGTGGCAAGGTCGTGGCCTCCGTCTCGGTCGTCGATGTCGATGAAGGAAAGGAAGACCATCCGTTTGACCGGTTTAACGTCAACATGGTCGTGCAGGGTCGTGTTCTCGCGGTCGTCGAGAAGGGTGCAAACCAGCGCAAGCCTGTGAGTGAGAGTAACCCCGCTAACTTCCGTGCGCTCAGCCTTTCGCTGCGAGCGAAGGATGTCGCGAGTGAAGATGTCCAGGCGCTTGTACGAGCTGACTGGCAAGAGGGAAGTGCTGGTCGTGCTCTTCTCAAGGCGGGAACGGCTGTGGAAGGCGTCATTGTCGAGCAGGAGGCCGAGGGTGTGCTCGTGCGTTTGAGCCACCGTGTTGTAGCCTTTGCTAGCGCGATTGAGCTTGCTAAGGATCTGGCTACGCTGAAGGACTTCCGCCAGCAGTTCCCTGTTGGTAAGCGTGTCAAGGCGTGGATCGTTGGTGTTGATGAGGATAAGAAGCACATTGACCTCTCGCTCATCCGTGCTTCCGCGGAGGGTGCTGCGCTGAAGGCCGGTGCTTTTGTCAACGGTATGATTACCACCAAGGTCTCTGTGCTGAAGGCCCCCGCTGTGATGGTGCAGCTTGGTGTTCACACATTCGGTCGCGCCGACGTGACTGAGCTCCTTCCCACCACGCAGTGGAAGAACGGCATGCACAAGCTCCCGCAGTTTGCCCACGGCCAGTTCGTCCAGTGCGTTGTGCTCTCGGGTCAAGACTCCCACATTGATCTCTCGCTACGCGAGGATGCCTTGAAGGATGCGAAGAACTACGTGACGCAGGCGCTTCCTGAGCATACTGTCGGCAGCCTCGTAACCGCGGTCGTTGCCTCGACCACTACGAACGGTTGCTTCTTGCGTATTAACCGTAACACCCTGGCCCGTGTTTTGCTGCGAGACCTTAGCGATGAGTTCATCAAGGACCCGATCAAGGAGTTTCCTGCCGGCAAGCTTGTCGTTGGTCGCGTCACAAAGGCGACGGATAAGGGTCTTGAGTTGAGTCTGAAGGCATCGATTGTGTCGGAAGATGTTGCCATGGTTAAGTGGAGTGACCTTAGCGTCGGCCTCACGGTGAAGGGCACTATCACGAAGGTCCAGACTTACGGTGTGTTCGTCAAGATCGAGAAGAGCAACATCAGTGGTCTCTGCCACATCTCGGAGATTGCCGATGAGCGTGTCACTCAGTCGCTCGACCAAATTTTCTCACCGGGCGACTACGTCAAGGCTAAGATCCTGAAGATTGAAGACTTGCGTGTTTCGTTTGGTCTCAAGCCGTCGTACTTCGAGGGCGAACCCGAGAGCTCTGACGAGGAGGAAGATGACGATGATGATGAAGAGGATGAAGAGGATGAGGCTGAGGCCATGGAGGTCGACGACGAAGATGATGACGAGGAAGACGAGGAGGATGAGGACGAAGAAGAGGAAGAGTCGGTCCAGCCAAAGAAGCAAACGAAGGTCGTGCCGACGCCGATGGACGTCGACAGCGACGAAGAATTGCCATCTTCCGACTCGGAAGATGAAGAAGAGAGCGCCAAGTCGATTGCGTTTACGTGGGACGGTTTTGCGAACGTCTTGGACCAGCACAAGAAGACTGGAAATGGCAGCGATGACTCGGACTCGGATTCCGACGACGAGAGCGACGACAAGAAGAAGGCCCAGCAGCTCAAGCACAAGCAGAAGAAGCAGACCGATGAGTGGATTGCCCTTCGTGAAAAGGCTCTTGCCAGCCAGGACGAGCGGCCCCAGACTGCCGATGACTTCGAGCGTCTGCTCGCTGTCAACCCGCAGAGCTCGTTCCTGTGGATCCAGTATATGGCGTTCCACGTGTCGCTGACGCAGGTGGACGTCGCTCGCGACGTCGCGATTCGTGCGACTTCGGCCGTCTCGTTCCGCGACGAGAAGGAGAAGCTCAACGTGTGGGTCGCGTATCTCAACTTGGAGCACGACTTCGGAGACGAGGCCTCCTTCCTTCGCGTCTTCAACAGCGCGCTTCGTGTGAACCACCAGAAGCGTGTGTACTTACAGCTTGTGGACATTTACGCGCGTGCCAATGAGTCTCGCGACGCCGAGACGACTCTCACGACCATGCAGAAGAAGTTCCGCAAGTCGAAGCAGGTGTGGATCCGCTCAGTGCAGTTCCACGTCGCCCAGCAGCGTGAGACTGGCAAGGCCGCCGAGGTGCTGCAGAAGGCACTGCAGGCGCTTGCGCCCCACAAGCACCTGGCTGTGATCCTCAAGTACGGTCAGCTCATGTACGAGCACGATGAGCTGGAGAAGGCCCGCACAATTTTCGAGGGTATCCTAGCCAACTACCCCAAGCGATTGGATCTCTGGAATGTGTACCTCGACAAGGAGATCAAGTTCAACGGCGGCGACGCGGACCACGTGCGTGCGCTTTTCGAGCGCCTGCTGGCCATGGATTTTACGGCCAAGAAGATGAAGTTCCTCTTCAAGAAGTTCCTGGCATTCGAGCAGACCCACGGCGATGATGACAGCGTCGAGCACGTCAAGCAGCTGGCCAAGGACTTCGTCGCCCAGGCCGCGAACACGTCGTCATAGATGCCGTAGATGAAAGAAGCATCGCCATAGAGACTGTGAGTGAATTGACAGAATATATATTTGCGCCTTAAAGAACGGAGAGAGGAATGTGTTGTCTGGAAATAGGCTGTGAAGAGCGTCAACGGGTGCCGATCGGAAACGGTTTTGAACTCGCAACCCGCGTGCGTGAGCGCGAACGCCTCGAACGACACATACATCGATGCTGGTGGCGACGGGATGAGTTGGCGGAGCAAGGGCACAAGAGGCGCCGCATCGGCCCGCGTGGCTGTCGACACGACCGAAAGCACGCCTCACGACGGCCGGTCTCGCCGAGCGTCCCTGCTCTATCAGTCGGTCGTGGAGGCCGTGGTCAGCGAGCGCGATGGCAACGCCGACAGTCAGAGCGCAGGCGCATCCACACGTCCACATAGACGGCCGCGCGACGGCCATCGGTTGTCGATCGAAGACCAGCTCAAGATCCGCAGGACGTCGGCGCTGCTCACGAACCCGCAGCTCCACGCACTCGTACGCTCACAGCGAGAGAAACCGCAGCTCGAGCAGCTCAAGCACAAACTCTTCGATTTCACGCGAGCGAAACCTGCGACCGCATCAGCTGTGGCAGCAACAGCGCCAGGTAAAAGTCACGACGAACACGTCTGGATCGCGCAGCTGCGCAAGTGGTTGCGCGTGCACATCAAGACGCGACCGTTCCGCGCGCTCCTGTACAGCGTCGTGCTCGTGGACGTCGTCGCGCTCGCGATGGACGAGCGCACCGCCGACGAGATCACGCCCTACACGGCCGTCGACGTCGTGTGCACGCTTCTCCTCTTCCTCGAGATCGCCGTCAAGAGCTTCGCGTTCGGCTGGGTGACGGGTGCCAACGCCTACTTCACACGCAGCAAGCGCGCCGTGCGGCTGCTCAACGTGGCGATGCTCGCGCTCAGCCTGCTCAGCTACGCGATCGGCTACGACTGGCGCATCCTGCGCGGGCTCAAGACCGTGCGGTGCCTCACACTCTACGCCGGGCTGCGGCGTATCATGCGCTCGCTCGCGCGAGCGATCCCGTTTCTCGCCAATGTCAGTACGCTTGCGCTCTTCTTCCTCTTCGCGTTCTCGATCTTTGGTCTCGAGGCCTACAAAGGCGCATTCAGCCAGCAGTGCCGGCTCGACGACCCGGACGTCGCCACCAACAACATCGTCTGGACAGCGCTGCCGGCCGCGTACTGCTCCGTGAACGCGAGCTGCCAAGCGCCGCTGTACTGCGACGTCACGCCACCTGCCTCGGCGCACGTCAACTTCGACTCGGGGCTGTCATCATTGTTTCTCGTATTCCTCGTGGTTGCGCAGGACGGCTGGGTAGGCGACATCATGCGGCCGGTCGTGGAGGCCACGTCGCGGCTCTCGGCGCTCTACTTTGTGGCGATTGTCGCGTCCATGGTGTTCCTGGTGGTCAACTTGTTCGTCGCGGTGATCACCACGTCGTTCATGAACTTTTCAGTCGACTCGGCACGCGCCAAGGAAAACAGCAACGACACGGGCGAAGAAAACGACGACGACGAGGACGCGGGGACGCGCACGCGCGGCTCGATGATCAAGTTGGATCCGGTCGAGGAGGCCACCCGTGTGAGCCTGATCATGGGCGCGACGCTCGCGATCGAAGAGTCCATGCAGCAGCAGAAAATGCAGCAACAACCACCCCCAGCAGCCGGTGACGGCGTCAGACCAAGCGCGGAGTCCCTTAGCGACGAGAAGCCGACCGCGTTCGCGCGGCTGCTGGCGCGCACACACAAATTTCACACGCTGCGCGACTTGACGGTAAACGCGACGCTTGATCTGCTTCAGAACGGGTCGCCCGTGGACGAGTATCTGCTCGGGCAAGCCAGGTACGGCGTTGGCGAGGCGACAGAACGGATACCCGCCGCAGACGGTGACGGCGCCGAGCAAGTAGAAGAAGATGCAGCCGAGACGGCACCTGGTCAGGTATCCGCCGGAACAACACGCCAGCGAGGGTCAACTGTCACGTCCTCGGCACACACACTGGCACCGTCGCCTCGGCGCGTCACAAAACTTCTCGTAAACCACGCGCCGTTCTCGTCGCTGACCGACGTGCTCGAACGTGCACACGACGAGGGCGGCTCCGACCCCGCGTGGTTCCGCGCGTTCCAGCGGTTCGTGCTGTCCAAGCGCTTTGACGACTTCATCACAGTCTGCATCGCCGTGAACACGGCCTTCCTCCTCATCGAGTACCGCAACATGCCCAATTGGGTGCGCACAATGCTGTCGATTGTCGAGTACTTCTTCGGCGCGATCTTCTTCCTCGAGATGGTGGCTCGCATCATCGCGATGCGCGGCCTGCGCCGCTACCTGCACAGCACGGAGCGGTTTTTCGACATGGTCGTCGTGGTCTGCACCACCGCCAATATGGTGCTCAACAACCTCCCGAGCGTCGACTTCTCCGGGCTCAACAGCGTCTCGTCGCTGCGCACACTTCGTGTGAGTCGACTCATGCTCAAGTGGGAGGGCACGCGCAAGCTCATCGAGTCGGTGGTCAAGTCCTCGCGCGGCGTGATGGACGTGGTTGCGTTCCTCATCCTGTTCCAGGTCGTGAGCTCGATCATGGCCATGCAGCTCTTCGGCGGCGGACACATGACCCAGGATGGCCAGTCGCCGCGGTGGAACTTTGATACGTTTCCGCGGTCGTTCCTCACGCTGCTACAGGTCATCACGGCGGACCAGTGGGCCTCGATCACGTACGACGCCGTGAACGCCGATGACCCTCACCCGCTGCTCGTGCCGTTCCTCATCATCAACTTTATCATCGGGCAGTACGTGCTGCTGAACCTGTTCATCGCCGTGATCCTCGAGAATTTTGCTATTTCAGAGGAAGAAGCCTACCAATTGCAGCTTGAGCAGATCATCGCGATCCCCAAGGAGCTCGACATCTACGAGAAGATCGAGGAAGAGGGCGTCCGCGCGTTTGGCGAGATGGAGCAGCTCGATAACGTCAGCAACGTAAAGCTGCGCATGTTCCTCGGACTCGACGCCGAGTCGGCCGCGGACGGAGACCGAGACGATGGCGGTAACGGAGACCATGGCCATCCGCACCATCAGCCGAAAAAAAACTCACCCCCTTCCAGCGGTGTTGATCGTGCGGTCGCGCTGGCGCGCCGCGCGTGCCACCGAATCGTTCGCAGCTCTGGGTTCCAGCGCGTTGTGCAGCTCATGATCCTCGTGAGCTGCGTCACCCTCATGCTGGACGACCCGCACCCGGAGATTCATGTGGAACCGCCGAGCGAGGACTGGGCGCTGGCGCTGACTATCTGCAACCGGATGGCGCTGGGCGTGTTTCTCGTCGAATTTGTCGCGAAGGTCGGCGCGCAAGGCTTCGGCGTCGAGTACGTGAAAGTACATCTTTTCCACCGCGATGAGGCGCTCGGGTACGTCAAGAAACAGGCATACATTGAAGATCGGTGGAACCAGCTCGACTGCTTCTTGCTCGTGCTCACGGTGGCCGACGAGTTCATCTCGCACGCCAGTAACGCGACCAGTATCGCGCGCATGTTTCGCGCTGGCCGTGTGCTGCGCCCGCTGCGCATCCTGAACCACCACCACGAGATGAAGCTCATCCTGAGCGCCGTCGCGCAGTCGCTGCCCCACGTGGGCAACGTGTTTGGGCTCTGTGCGATCGTGTACATCATCTTTGGCGTCGTGGGCCGCTCGCTTTTCAGCGGCCAGTTCTTCTCCTGCAACGACGGCGACGTCACCACCATGGACGAGTGCGTGGGCTTCTTCCTCGTGATGCCCGACGGCGTGAGCGACCCGAGCGGCGCGATCCTGATGCCGCGCGTGTGGAGCAACGCGCGTTTTTCGTTTGACAACATTGGTGCCGCGTTCCTCACGCTGCTGGAGATGACGTCGCTCAAATGGATCGACAAAACTTTCATGGCCATGGACATCACGGGACCGCTGAACCAACCCGAGCAAGATCGCACGCCGTTCAACGCTGTCTTCTTCATCCTCTACGTGTACATTGGATCGCTGTTCGTGATCCGGCTGTTTGTGGGCGTGCTTGTGGAGCAGTTCCAGCGCAATAACGGTACGCAGATCCTCACGGAGAGCCAAAAGTCCTGGGTGGACCTCGAAAAGTTCGTGCTCCTGCTCAAGCCGCTAAAGCGGATCCCGCGGCCGCCGACCAACCTCCAGGACAAGCTCTACGATCTGTGCCAGCACCGGTACTTTGGCCGCTCGATCGCCGTTGCGATCCTGCTCAATGTCGCGCTGCTACTATTCAACCCGACGAACAAGGGCAGCAGCTCGGTGGATGCCAGCGAACTCGACCTCACGGCGCAGTCTGCGTCGTTCGAGGTCATCGAGATGCTGTTTCTCGGTGTGTTCCTCACTGAGGCCGCGCTTAAGTGCCTCGCGTTCCGCCACCACTACGTGCTCAGCTCCACAGGCGCGTTTGAGCTGCTGATCCTCGGCGGCTCGCTTGCCGCGTACTCGCTCGCCACGGGCATCCACGGGCTCATCCAGGCTGGGCGCGTGTTCCGCATGATGCGCGTGCTGCGGTTCGTGCGCCTCAACCGCGGCGTCTACGCCGTGTTCCAGACCTTCCGTGCGAGCCTCAAGCCTATCGGCCACATCTTCTTCTTGTTGCTCATGATCTTCTTCATCTTCGCGGTCGTCGGGCGGCAGCTCTTTGGTGGCGTGCGGCTTGGCGAGAGCATGAACCAGTCGGCCAACTTCCGCAGCTTCTCGTCCTCTTTCCTGCTGCTCTTCCAGATCATGGCCGGCGACGACTGGCACCTCACGATGACCGATTGCATGCAGTCCAAGCCCTTCTGCGTTGAGCGCGTGAACCCGGACAACGGCCGAAACGAGTCCGACTGCGGCAATCCAGTCGCGGCTGTGGTATTCTTTGTGACCTACATCACGCTCGTCGTGTTCTTCCTGCTCAATCTGTTCATCGCCGTCGTGCTCGAGAACTTCCGCAGCTGCTACCTGCAGGACGACGTGTGCCCGATTTCGCTGCAGGACTTTGAGACGTACAAGGAGGTGTTCATGAGGTACGACGTCGAGGGTCGCGGTGCGTTCCCGCTCTGGCAGCTCGGCAGCTTCCTGGGCGAGCTACCACCAGGTCTGCGTGTGGACCGCAAGCAGCACCGCGCAGCGTTCCTGCAGCTGCGCTCGCAAGCACAGGCACTGCTTGAGGGCTGGCAGCAGCAGCGCGTCAAGCGGCCATACTTCAACGAGCTGCTGCGCGCGCTGTGCATCCACCAGCTCGGCATCCGGTGCCTGCCCTACGAGCAGCAGCGCGACCGCGTCAAGCAGATCTTCATCTACCGCGCCAAGGTCGCCGAGATGCTAGTAGAGGCCACCATGAAGGGGTACGTGCAGCGATGGCGATTGCGCCGCGAGCGCGCGCGTATGAGCCGCCTGCGCGACAAGATGGTGCCCGAGAGGGCGCTACTGACGTCAGACCGGGACCGCGTGGCGGCTGAGCACACCAGTAGGGACGGTGACGCCAGTAACAATGGGCTGCGACCGGACAAGGTGCGCAGGGCTGTGGTGACATCGTTCGTAGAGGACACCATGGCAATAGCGGCAAGCCACTCAGTTACGAGCGAAATGAGTGGAGTGACGAGCGGACCGCCGCCCGAAGTGCCGGTGGCCATCGTATGCGAGCCTGTGGACCCAGTCGGAACGCATGTTCGAGCGGAGGCAGATGAAGCTCCGCTCCAGTCGCCCGAGCCACCGAGCCCCGAGCGCCGTCGCCACAAGCACAAGCACAAACACAAGCACAAGAAGAAGCATCACCACAAGGACAAGCACGCGAGCGTCGCGTCAACGGCCTTGTCGGACGACCCCGTGGACGAGCTGCTCGCAAAGTACGACCAGCCACTGTATGCGCCACGCCGCCGGTCCAGGGACAAACACGCCCCCGAAGCGCAGGCCGCCACATCCCACGAACCTGTGGACGAGCTCGTGCCAAATTACGATCAGCCGCTGTATGCACCACGTCGTCGGTCCAGGGACAAGCACCCACCCGTCGCGCCGGCCGCCACGTCCGACGACCCTGCGGACGAGCAGCTCGTGCCCAAGTACGATCAGCCGCTCTACGCGCCTCGGCGCCTGCCCAAGATCACACACAAGGTCATACCCACGGGCTAAGTTCAACATGATGGTATTGACAAAAACGTACTCCATGGTTCTGTCTACCCGTCGGGTTGTCGTGCTAGCCTGGTTCGGTGGCCTACAGCTCATCAAAGGAACGAACCTCGCGGAACGGGTGCTTGGCCGGCAGAGGTGCGTTGCCCGGCCGCACCGAGAGCGCGACGTCCAGCCCGGCGGCCGAGGCCGCCTCGGCCTCTTGGACCACGTCGGTCACGAAGAGCACGTCGCGCCCGCTGTCGACACCCAGGCTCGCGAGGATCTCGGTGTAGCTTGGGGCCTCGCGCTTGTGGCCCACCTTGGTGTCAAAGTACACGCTAAGCAGCGACCGCAGGTCGCCCTGGTCCGAGTACTTGAAGAGTGCGCGCTGCGCGCCGCGCGAGCCGGACGAGTAGATGCCCACGCGCACGCCGCGCGCGGCCATGCGCCGCAGGAACACGGGCACATCCGCGTATACGAGCGCCTTGAGCTCGCCGCTGGCGTAGCCCACGTCCCAGATGTGGCCCTGGAGCTGCTTGAGCGCACCGATCTTCCGGTCCGCGGCGATGTTGAAGAGCACGTACGCGACCAGCGAGCGGATCTGCGCGTGGCGTGGCGCGCTCGCGGGCTCCACGGCGGGCACCCCGCTCAGCGACGCGTCCTGCGCGTCCAGCGCGGCCTGCTCGCGCAGCGCACGCACGTCTGCCTGCGTGGTTGGTGCTTCCCACGTCGTCGTGAGGAACGTCTCGGCCTGCGCCTTGGCGAACGGGAAGAGCACGTCGTGGACGAACGTGATGGGCGTGGTCGTGCCTTCGATGTCGAGCAGCACGTACTTGTGCTGCGCCGCGAGGCTCAGCTCGGTGTCGTCGCCACGGCAGCACGGCGGCTCGTTCGTGCGCGCACGCTTGCGTGCCGGGGCGTCACCCTCTTCCAAGAGCGACACGCGCGGCGGCGGCGCGGCGTAGTCGACCTTGAGCTTGTGCATCTCGATCGCGACCTCGAAGAGGTAGTGGAGGCACTCGCCGTGGCGCTTGGCGGCCTCCCACGAGTCGCCCCAGACGTAGATGCCGTGGCGGCGCACGAGCACGGCCGAGGCCTTGGGGTACTTGGCGATGGCCTCGGCGAGCGAGTCCGCGAGCTCCGACTCGCGCGCCGTGTTCTCGATGATCGGGATCACGAGCTCGTCGTGGTAGCCGTGGCCCGCGAGGCCCTTGATCATCTCCTGGTGCGACATGCGGAACTCGCTCTTGCCGTCGCAGAGCGCCGTGACCATGTTGCACGAGAAGCCGTGGCTGTGGAGCACGGCGCCGGCGCCGCGGATGCGGTACGCGTGGAGGAACAGCGGCGAGCAGTCCGAGAGCTTGGGCGCGCGCGCGGTGCCGGGCTTCTGCGAGGGCGCGTCCAGGATCGCGCCGTCCAGGTCCAGCATGTACAGCTCGTCGGGCGAGATACGCTCCTTGGAGACGCCCGAGGGCGTCATGTAGATGCGGTTGCCGTACCGGATCGAGATGCTGCCGCCCGTGCCCGTGACCCAGCCGGCCGTGTAGAACTGGCGGCACAGCTCGCAGATCAGCTCGCGGTACGTGTGGTACGCCACGATCTCGAGCGCGTCCGAGGGCTTGGTGAACCGCGGCACCAGCGCACTGGCGGCGCTGCTGGCCGACTCGTGGAAGACCAGTGGCGTGGCGGCCGGCAGCGTCACGTCACGCACAAAGCGCCGCGAGACCGCCGCGGCCACATCGAGCGCCACACCCGGCGAGAGCAGCACGCGCACCCAGGCATCGCCGGCGTCGCGCACGTCCAGCAGCAGGCGGCCCGACGACACGGCGTAGCGCGCCGCGTGCGGGCGCGTGTGCTCGGCGCCATGCGCGGGCGAGAGCGCCGCGGGCTCGCTGGCAGCGAGCGCGGCGGCGTCGGCGGGCGCGGCGGGCGTCACGCCGACCTCGCGGAGAATGCAGAGCGACGCGCGCTCGCGCTCGCTGTCGAGGTACCGCGGGCGCAGCGCGTGCTCGAGGTCGGACGCCATGGCAATCGGAGGAATGATGCTGCCACGGCCATGCGGAGCCATCGATCCGACCGGTGAGCTGCTGGCAGCGGAGGATTTCAACCAATCAAAGATATCCTTTCAGTATATATTCAGCCAATCAAATGGTGTGAATAGATGATATGATCCAATGAAATGGTGGTACAGTCTGGGACAAAACTATAGGTATGGAGGCGTGTCAAGCTGGCAATCATGGCAGAGTCGCATTGCACCAATAAATTGGAAAACGCCAATTAATTGGACCTGTTGCTCACTGTATGCTTTAGCAGAGGTAGTGATATGGATTTTGGCGGGGGAAGAGGGGGGTACGATCCCTATTCTTTGCACGAGGGGGGGGGGGGGGTATAAACCTCTGCCCGGGTGTTTTGTTCTCCGGCTTGAACTATCGCGTTAGACGGGATCGCTTGTCGCCGCTGCTGCCTGGAAGACGGAGGGAACCAACGTCGCGTGCCGAGGGCTGATTGACGTCGATTGCCGCCGCCTCTCGTGTCCCACTTAGACGCCTCCCCCCTGTGCATGAAGAAAGACCCGTTGGCGAGATAACCGCGGGTGACGTTGGCCGAACCGAGACGAAGAGAGCCCTCACCACCTACATCGGCGTGCGCGCGTTCCGTTTCGTTGGGAGCGCCACGGACGTCTAAACCGCCACTCCATCGCGCACTTCCACACAGCTCACCATGAACGCCATGTGGCGGTGCGTTTAGTCCCCTTGGCTACCGCGCCCAACGTTGGTTGCGCGCCGCGTCTAACCCCCCTCCGCTCCTCCCTCTCCCCATTATTAGCACGCAGTCGTCGCGGAAGATGTCCAAGCCCGAGCCGGACCACGCGCCGGGCGCGGACGCGAACGACGACGACCTGGCGTCTAACGCGTCCACGGCGTCCAACGCGTCGACCTCAACTTCGTCTAAGCTGCCGCCCGGTTGGACCAAGAAAGAGAGCAAGTCTCAGAAGGGCCGGTATTACTACATCTCGCCGAGCGGCAAGACCCAGTGGGTGCCGCCCGCCGCGACGGCGGCCCCGTCCGCGCCGTCGCCCTCGCCCGCGCCGCGCTCCTCGGCGTCGAACGCGTCGTCCTCCTCAGCCGCTGCCGCGGCGGCGGCGGCCGCACGACGAGAAAAAGGTGCGATTTAGGTCTCTCTTTCGGCAGGGTGTATCCACACCAGGGTCTAACCATGCTGTTGGCGTGGTCGTGGTCGTGTGCCGATGTGGTGGCGAATCGATTGATAGTCCAAGTCAATTATAATTGGATCCACGAGATCGAGATCGAGTTCGGCGAGGGCCGCCTGGGCGTGAGTCTCCGCGAGGTGCGGCAGCTCGACAGCATCCCGTACC